>QXVX01005959.1:0-10107 GCA_013436065.1 Halocynthia aurantium
GTAAATTATAATTCAATGCGATATTTTTATCTCGTTTATTTTTGGTAATATTTTAATTCTGCATATTAGTTTTGCAGATGTCCAAAATGCATCTAATTAATAGCTATATACTTCTTCATAGCTTGGTAAGCTCCTACCGAATATTTGTATGGTTAATTTACAGATTTTGTACCTTTGAATCAGCCAGACCTTCCTGTAAACTTTTGATTTCATCTGTTGATAAGTTGCAACACCCAATGTTCATTTCTTCGACTTGACATTTGTTAACAATGGACCCGATCGTTTTGCAACCGTCTGTCCCCATTCTTTGATTAATACTGACGTCAAGAATCTCGATCTGAATTCAATAAAAAGACAAAATATGATGTACAAATCAGGATTCTACTACTCTCAATTGAAAGCCCAGAAGAATTTACAGAATCCTCACCTTTGAATCTTCCAGACCTTCCTGTAAACCTGTGATTTCATCTGGTAATAAGTTGCAGTTTCTCATTTTCAATTCTTCGACTTGACATTTGTAAATAATGGATCCGATCGTTTTGCAACCACGTGTCTCCATGCTTCTATTCTCACCGACATCAAGTATCTTGATCTGAATTCAAACAAAATCAAAAACATGATCTGACGTACAAACTCTATCATTGCCATATTTACCTTCACTTGCATTGTAATCCTTCATTGAGAATGTTGACAGTTGCTGGATTGAGACTGCATCCATTCAACCTCACCTGTGTTACTTTTGAGCATTGACGCAGCAATGACGATATTGCGTGCATATCATTTGGTGCAAGAGTTTGATTCTCAATGTTAATTTTATGGACATTGGATCGAATAAACTCGCTGTCATTGCTCTCATAGAGAGAAGCGAATAATTCAAGTTGCTGGCTACTGCTTTGTGGAATAGGTCGTTCATTAACAATATCCAGATCTGTATAAGAGTAGAAATTAATAGCTTTAGCTTCAGCCATCGTATATTTAGTAGACGTTGGTTTGCAGTTACGGGGAGGTATAAACAATACATTATTACTTCGTTTACTACGGTATTATATATAGGCGCCGCTCCGCCACCTCTACAAGTGAATGATGGGTTAACAGTCAATAGTAAGCTAATTATTTTCTTATATATTTAATAGTAAACATGCTGGAATTGTGTACGTGCCCGATGCACTCACGTGAACGCTTCCTGTCCATTTACGAGACGAACGGTGTGAGACAAAGTTGCCAATCGTAGCAACATACCATTTTGGAGATCCGGTAGCTATAAAATTACCACTACTCCCCTTGAATATAGGTACAATAGACACTCTGCAGCGATTAATAGAAGTATAATATACTCTGGCCATGATATTCCAGTATATAATGATGCAGACCACATCCTACATGCTGTTTGAAACCTGTCACCTAAATTACTCGTGTAAGAAATATGAATAATCAACTTACCTTGTATAACTTGAACATTTTGTGGATTGATGATGATTGCATGTTGAGTTCGACCATTGGCATCCACTGCATGAACCTCTGCTTCTTCAGCATCAACCTCTGCATGCTCAGCGTGAATCTCCGCATCTTGTGCAGCTACGTCAGCATGATCAGCATCAACCTCTGCATGCCCAGCGTGAATCTCTACATGCTCAGCGTCCACCTCTGCATGCTCAGCATGAATCACTGCATCTTGTGCAGCTACCATTACGTCATCAACATGAGCTATTACGTCATCCACATGCTGAATAATAGTTTCAACCTCGATATTTCCTGACATAAAACAATTACTATGATTCATTCCGTCTTCGATATCTTATCAAATACATTGAATAAGCGAGAATATCTGATTACCTGAAGTACCAGGAATGTCTGGAGGATCATCGCCAGTATCTCGATGAACTTTTGTCTTAGCAACTGTAAAAGTAATTTCACGTTAAGTTCATATTGCAGTTATGCTTATTCATTTGTATCGCTTTTAAGAAAGAAATGACAACATAAATCTCACCAAATTTCTTCATTTTGTGTTAGTTCCAATTCAAGGGAATAAATGATTTATGTTATCGGTTACCTGTTATTGGTTACCTTAAAGATGATAAGCAGCGTAAAGTAAGCTGAAAAGAAAATAGAACAAGAATAAAAATGTAACCAATATTCATAAATCATTACAAAACCTTGCCTTAGTAGCCGACTGGGGCCGCGATTGGGGACCCTATTTGAAAAAAGTAGTCTATAAGGGGCCCCTATTTGAAAAAAAGGAGCATATAACCTATTCCTGCCTGAACCGATCCCCGTGCAAGTTTTCTAGGCGCCTGGTCCAGAACCCTTGGCGTTGTGGGCGAACGAACATCTAAACACAGACAGTTTCTCCTTTATTTATGAAATAGCAGAAGTACCTGGCGCCAAACTTACGCGGCTTACAATCGAATGAATACGGTATATCGCATATATTAGGCTTGAAGGACTTATCTCATAGCTATTAATGCTTAGTTAGTGCATTGTGACACATTAACTATTTAGAATTATGATTCAAACGTATTACGTATGATTGTTACATCACATCAGTTATTTTATGAGTAGAAAGATGACTAGTCGGTTTCAATGTACGTGCATATTAAAATAAACGTAGGCAGACGCGCATTATTATTACCATCTACCGTATTCAATCGATTATAAGCCGCGCAAAATTGTGGCAGCATCACTTCCATCTAACTATCAAGAATTTGAATGTGTTAACCAGCAGCTTATCATGCAAATAGTATATAAAACTTCGATCTTTCATACAAGTTGTGATACAAGACTAACATGATTGAATTAGTACACTACTGTATGGATGTAGGACTGCTGGTAGTGTAGTTGCCTTAACCAGCAGCTTAGCATACAAGTAGTATATAAAACTTGGATCTTTCATACAAGTTCTGGTACCGCATTAGACCTGTTGGTGGTGTAAGGGCATTATTTCGTCTCTGCCATGTCTCGACCAATATATGCTCGGCGTATTAATGATCTGTTATATACAGGGCAGCCATAGCGTCCTTATTTCTAAGATTTGTCCTTATTTTCAGCAATGCAACAATTTTAATGCAAATTTTTCATCTCGACTAACAAGTTATTTTAGCCTAATCAGTACTCCGCGTGCACACTGGTGTGCCGTGAGACGATGCTGGGTGTACTGCAGTGTATCTGGGTAGGAAAATCTTATTTTTTACCCAGTCGTCTTTATTTTGAGTTCCAGATCGATGGTAGACCTGCATAACATATGTTTTTCCTCTTCAATGCTGTCACAATGCTCATTCTATTTTCCTGTACATTAAAATATCTTTGTACTACATATTGTCCTTCAATAACTAATCTTTTTCTCAGGTTGAAATTAATTATTCTCCTGTATCATTTGATCCTGCATAGATGAGCTAGATGCGGCTGATTCTATCTCCGTATAACTCCGTATATACCTTAACTTAAAGTTTCAAATGCGTATTATACATAGTAAGAACAGAAATACTGATATTTCAAACTGACTCCTCCTGGTTGCATATTATAATCGAGTAACTACCAGCAGTAAACTACCACACACATGCAATGCTTAGTTAGTGCATTGTGACACATCATATATACGTTCGCTATGAGGAAATTATGTCATAATCGTATTACGTATCATTGTTACATCACATCATCATCAGATAGATTGGTTGACTAGTTTATTTCAAGGTACAGGTGAAAGGTTAAATGAACGTAGGCAGAAACATGATTAATATTATACTGGCGTTGTTTCANAAGTCGGATCAGACGGAGTCATACACCTGGTAGTGTGTGTGTGTGGGAGGACTGCGGCCATCACGGACAAGCCGCCACTGCTCGTAGTGATGTAGTGTATTTATGCAAGTTGCTGGTTCGCTAGATAGTTTCAAACTTCCCACTAAAACTTGCCAGTTGGAATCAGTGGCTAGTTAATGCTATTCAGCTGTTGGTTGTTATCACTCATCTTAAGTTTTGTTTCGTGTTTCGTAAGTTTAACGCAGATACGAAATATTAGTTTGAAAATTCAAATAAATTTTTGTGCATAAGTATATTTTCCTATATAGTGAAATTGTTTAATGTTTACTACGAAAGCCATGTGACGCATGTACCATGTGCACTCTGCACATTTTAATTAAATGACGCTGAAATGTCAGGAACCACAAACGTTAAATACAATTTGTCGGATTTAAACTATATTTAATAATATGTGATAACAATGAAGCATACTATCTCAAAATATATTTGATATTGCGTTATTAACGGCAGTGGTCAAATTATTGTAACCACAAATCACGGTTTCCTGTGGCCTGGTGCATTTTGCTAATCCTTTTTATTCTCAAATTAAGAGATTTTGACGAGATCCCAAGCCTTTGGCATCCGCCAGTTTTGTAATAGACTTCCTATATCGAAAATACCAATGGTTTAATTAATATACTTCGGATATACTACATTGGATAATCCCTATACCTTGAAATTAATTGCGTATTCATAACTTGAAGTAATAATTTAAAAATATTCAAAATGAAACTCCTATGTGAATATTCGTTTTCGGCACAGTAATTTTTAGCGGTTGGAATATATCGCATTGACTTTCCTGCAACTGATCCTTTTTTATTCTCTACCTGCCGGTGCTGGGTTCTGCGCCCTTTCTTGAAATAATTTACTTCGAAAGGATATTAGTTGTTTCTTAAGGCTATTTTTGCTATATATCTTAGCTTAGTAGCAGCTGTATAAAGGGATCAGTGTAATTTGTGAGTAAGAAACTTATTAAGGCAGAAACTCTGAGTTCAACACAGATGAAAAGTCGGACTTGCGTAACCGTGATTTGAAACTTAGTTAGTTCCAAATCCCACCGGCGTAAAGTTTTCACCACTTAATCTATCACACAGAACTAATTTGATATTTTGCCTGAAATAAAATCGTTTTATCTTTAGTTCTATTCAGTCTAAGGAAATCAAGATTGCAATGATGTACTACCTATCAAATAAGAGCTTCTGACGCTTCTAGAAACGTTAGACGATAATGTGTAATAAACTGGATCCAGATTGTTAATTTTTTTTTCTGGAAACTATGTTTTGATTAAAAACTTGAATAATTTAGCCGAATTGTCCAGAATTATTTGTGTACAGGAATAGAAGCCGCTGTATTAGAAACTTATCTACAAACTGAATAACCGCTGTGCCATTCTTGCCCTCCTATTATATCACAAGGGAAGAAGAAGATAGTTTAGAGAACATAGAAAGAGTGTTACATTGGAATTTAGATTGTATAACTTGTACATTATTTATTTATTTTATTTTGATGACCGTGAAGAAGTTTTAACCACAGCAGCAAGACGATACTAAAACCCCGACTACCATCTGTAACAGAAATACCAGCTAGATACCAAATACCAAAATACCTGCTGTACCATCATACTCAATACCGGAGTACAACACTAAATGCTGCCTGGAGCTGGACCACATATTTAATTAATTATTTGAATACATTTAAACATATTTTGAACCATTATAAATCATTCACACAATCCTACAAACTAAAGGTATGTGTAGGACCAGGTGATACTGCTGGTACTTCTTCAGGTTTTAGTATTTTCCCAGCAGCATGGGCATGAGTTTTAAATCTTTTTTTTCCCTTTTTCTTGAAACAGGTTTCTAAATCCTAGAAACCGTATTTCTCTTATCGGTTGCTTGCCAAAGTATGAAAGACATTGTCACTGATTTTTCTGGAATTCAGAGCAACTCATCATCATCATCATCAGCGATGGCATGGCAACCCGATTCGTCAGGCCTGGAACAAATCATTCAACTGCTCAAGGAATCTCAATCACCTGACACGGAGATCCAGCGACAAGTTCAACATAAACTTGACCAGTTGAACCAATATCCCGATTTCAACAATTATCTTATATTTGTTTTGACCAAGCTGACGACGGAAGACGAACCGACCCGTTCCCTTGCAGGATTGATCCTGAAAAACAACGTCAAGACGCATTACAATAATTTCCCAGCGCCCGTCGCGGAATTTATCAAACAGGAATGCTTGAAGGCATTGGGTGATCCTTCACCCTTGATCAGGGCTACAATCGGTATCTTGGTCACGACCATAGCGGCAAAAGGGGACTTGTCAAACTGGACCGATTTACTCCCTCTCCTATGTCAGCTCCTGGATTCGCAAGATTACAACACGTGCGAAGGAGCGTTCGGAGCGCTGCAAAAAGTCTGTGAAGATTGCGCGGAACAACTGGAGGGAGACGAGCAGTCCCGACCTCTGAATATTATGATCCCGAAATTTTTACAGTTTTTTAAACACACGAGTCCTAAAATCCGTTCCCACGCGATCTCCTGCGTCAACCAGTTCATTATCAGCAGAAATCAAGCGCTTATGGTTCACATCGACGATTTCATCCAAGGATTATTCACACTCGCCACCGACGAGGACATGGAAGTTAGAAAAAATGTCTGTCGTGCTCTGGTGATGCTTCAAGAAGTTAGAATGGATAAATTAATGCCGCACATGCAAAATATCATCGAGTACATGCTGGTAAGAACTCAAGACCCAGACGAGACCGTTGCATTGGAAGCTTGTGAATTCTGGCTCACTCTCGCAGAGCAGCAAGTATGCAAACAGGTAACGTAATTCATAATTCAGTGTCTTTAAGTTTAAATACTCAGAACAATTCTGAAGTATTATTAAGTAGGATTTATGGTCGGCCATTATTATGGAATATGGGGGTTAATGCATTTGATATACATTGAAAATAATTGAACCTCAAGAAATGAAGTTGTGACATTAAAAAGGCTGTCTTTGTTCTAGTTTATTTCTTATATCTCAGAAAGACTGTATTTATGATCCTGTTGCTTAGCATTTAATTTGACTCCCAAGAAATTTCCCAATTTAATAAATGTCTGTCTGAATGTGGGAACTCATCAAAAAATTGCTGTTATTCTCAATAACATGAGTTCACAGTTGATGATTTTGTGTGGCAACTGCTGAGTTGAATAAAATCACCAATAGATTGATATTGAAAATCTTATGAAGGTAATTTATTATTATTCCGTCACCTGTGCCAGGATACCTTCAGTCACCAAGCGAGATTATTATTGCCTGTAACTGTTTGCTTGGTGGTTATTATTAAAAGTAATTATTTGACTGTGACCGTTAAGGTATCACATAAAACAGCGAACACACACATTCACTTTAATTTATATAAAAGATAGATGATGTATTGCAGATCTTCCAAACCTTTCTTTGCTGTGGACCCCCAAGCGCTGATTTAGCAAGGATATTTTTTGGGGGATGGTCAAATTATACTACTTGCTGCCCCCCATAACTACTTAATCTTAGTGTACTTAGTAATTGATAAAAAGCGTACAAGGATACCACATCACTATTTCAGTTTGTCTATTTTTTCTTGGACCCCCTGTAATCGTGCTGTGGACCCCATGGGTTTATGGGAATTCCTGATGTATTGGAATAAATGTCGCATGGAATATGCTCTCGAATTTTGCCGTTATTTTTATTCGATAATATCTCTTACATTTGAAATTATCAGGTTCTTACTAGTTTTCTGCCTCGACTTATACCTGTCATCATCAACGGGATGAAGTACTCGGAGATTGACATCATCCTGCTCAAAGGAGATGTGGAAGAAGATGACATGATCCCTGACAAAGAACAAGACATCAAACCCAGATTTCACAAGTCCAAAGTACACAGTATGCAGAATGATGGAGCTGCCGCGGAAGCGGAAGGAGGAAATGAGGAAGATGACGATGATGATGATGGTATATTAGATTATATAATTTTCATCAGAAATAATCTGCCCCAGAAGTCCTTCGTCCTTGGAAATCAGCTCATGCATCTCATAAATTTCGGGGAACGGAAAGGGGCATACCGATAGTCGTAACCAACATATGTGATTAGATACTTTCTACGTCTAATAAGACAAACTAAGCATGCAAATCAAAAATAAGGCATTTTCTTAGAAATAAGGACAGTATTATTTTCTAAGACAATGTTCTTTAAAATAAGCACAAATCTTGGTAATAAGCACATTCTGGCAGCCCTGGTTACAGATTCCACTGTTCAATAATCATAACAAGTCATCAGGGTGATAAATGAAAAGGTAATACACGGGGAATGAAGGAAGGAGTTTTCGGTTTAAATTATTCACAGCAATTTTTTTATTCAGCCTTGTGGCCCTTTTTTGCCCAGTGGTAACTGTGGAGCCTCCGGGGATTGCCCAAATGGTCGGTTATTACTTGTGTAACCTTGGCTTGGTACTTGTTTCAAGCTTGGTTCCAAGTGAATGAAATTAGCATTTTTCTTAGAAATAAGCACAAAAATATTTTCTAAGACATTGTTCTTCAAAATAAGCACAAATCTTAGAAATAAGAACAATCTGGAAGCCCTGTATATAACAGTGGTTTGAATATACCCTTTACTGTTTTATATGTCAACAGGCAAAAGAAGAATCTTCTAATGCTTTTATATACCTCCTCTAACTGTACTTCATTGTAATCAATACATAGGATTGGATGATGATGATGCTCTCTCTGACTGGAACCTACGCAAATGTTCGGCCGCCGGTCTCGACGTCCTCGCGAACGTATTCAACGATGAACTTCTTCCTCACATCCTGGAAAAACTGAATGATCTCCTATTTCATCAGGACTGGGTCCTCCGAGAATCCGGAATACTCGTTCTCGGGGCGATCGCGGAAGGCTGCATGACGGGGATGTTGCCCCACCTACCCAAACTCATCCCTTTCCTGATTCAGACCCTGAATGACAAAAAAGCATTGGTACGAAATAAGTTTTTCACTACAGAATTGATTATGTAATGGTGAAATTAGTGTATTTACTTGACTCGAGAATCACTTGACTCGAGGTGTATATCAAGACAAACAACCAAATTGTAAAATCTTCCCCCCTTGACAGCCTATTTAATTTTCAAAATGCACTGGGGATATGGAGATGTTGAAATGGCCCCTATAGGGGAATTATTTTTATATCAGAAATATCTAACTGTTGTGTATTTTTTTCATCTCTAGGTACGATCAATCACCTGCTGGACGTTGTCCAGATATGCACACTGGATCGTTGTACAGTCGCAACAGAACGGTCACGAAGCTTATCTAAAACCACTTATGACAGAACTTTTAAAACGAGTCCTGGATTCGAACAAACGCGTCCAGGAAGCAGCTTGCAGCGCTTTCGCTACGCTGGAGGAAGAGGCCTGCACAGAGCTGGTTCCCTATCTACAATTCATCCTGCAGACTCTCGTCTACGCATTCAATAAATATCAACACAAGAATCTTCTGATCTTATACGATGCCATAGGAACGTTAGCAGATTCCGTCGGTAATCATCTCAACAAACCAGAGTTCATACAAATGCTGATGCCACCGCTCATAGCCAAATGGAATAGCTTACGGGACGAAGACAAGGACCTTTTCCCTTTACTAGAATGTTTGTCGTCGGTGGCGACCGCTCTGCAATCCGGATTTCTCCCGTACTGCGAACCCGTTTTTCAACGCTGTGTCAACTTGGTACAGCAAACGTTGACCTTGAACGTCCTCTACATGCAAAATCCGGAACAGTACGAACAGCCGGACAAGGATTTCATGATCGTTGCGCTGGATCTCCTCAGCGGGCTTGCCGAAGGTCTCGGAAATCACATAGATCAGCTGGTTGTTAGCAGTAACGTCCTGGCTTATATGTATCAATGCATGCAAGATCAAATGCCAGAAGTTCGTCAGAGTTCTTTCGCGTTGCTAGGCGATCTGACCAAAGCCTGCTTCCAGCATGTTAAGCCTTGCATCGGTGAGTTTATGCCCATTCTGGCCCAAAACCTCAACCCAGAAATGATATCGGTTTGTAACAACGCAACGTGGGCGATCGGAGAAATATCTGTTCAACTTGGCGCTGAAATGAAACCCTACGTCGGGCTGATGCTGAACCCCCTGGTGATGATAATTAACCGTGCCGGGACCCCGAAAACCCTTCTCGAGAACACGGCAATTACTATCGGACGGCTCGGCTTCGTTTGCCCACAAGAGGTCGCTCCTTTGCTGCCGCAATTCTCTCCTCCGTGGTGCACTTCGCT
>QXVX01005960.1:0-10085 GCA_013436065.1 Halocynthia aurantium
CTTGACATTTCCTCGTTTACTGTACGCACATCTCATGCAAACGCTGCAAATTACTGGATTCATTACATCGTTAATGAAAACTCTTCTCCAATTGAGGAGATATCAAATATCAAAGATTGGGAAATTGGATGTAATGGATGTCATTATCTTATCAGTGCAATTGACTGACCCGATAAGCTACTCAATGTTTAAAGATTAAAACTATTTGAAAGCATATCTTTAACTTTTCTCAGAATTACCAAATCACGAAAAAAATTTATACCATTGAATTTATTTATTCGTTATAACGTACTACTATTGCTATTTTAGTACTGCAGAGAATTCAACACCCAATTTTCTAGCACCCAATTTCTAGCCGCTATGCCAATTATGCCCGATATAGTAAATCTTGTATCACTCGTGCTTCATTAATAATACAAGACTGAAATAATTTTATTTGAATGTTTAGACACATCCTGCAATGGAAATTTAATTTTCAATTGAAATTCGCAGAAAAAAATACGAATCTATAAATATGCCAAATGTGCCCATTATTTGTCCAGCCAAACTGTACCATCAAACTCAAACTCCGTCAGAATTTTCATCCCAATGTCATGAACCATCCCTGAAAGTCTCGTTTTCAACATCGTAACAAATGTCAATTTTCGTCTTGAAATGTTTCAATTTCTAAAACTTAAATTCATACCGTCACTGAAACCCACATAAAATTTTATTTGAAATATTTAAACTCGAAAGAAAGTAGAGATCGGGTCAGTTTACGTTTTATGCCCTTTTTGGCTTAGATTGAAGAAGCAAAATAGAAACGCAGTCCGGCTAATTCGTATTGAGATGAGGTTCGTTGGTAGTTGATGGGATTAGGCATATCCATTATCCATCGTTGGATACGAAGCTTCCCGACATTCTTTATGGGATTAAAGTTCAATAAACGGATGGTACCGGAATTAAAATCAATGACGAATAAGATTAGATTGCTCTGGCAACTATCCCATTTTCAAATGAACTCGGTATTCTGGATTAAAAGTTAGAGTTTGTATCTTTATTAAGTTCAATTTAGATTGAAAATTAACGCACTCTGTAAAACTTGAGATCGAGATGAACAAATCTAAATATTAAAACTCTAGCTTCCACTCCGCCTTCTACGACTGAGTTAAGATTTCATGAACTCGAATTGAGTATGTTGAATCATATGACTCGACTTGACTTGAGTCTCGAATACGTAGACTTGAGTATACTTTACTAGAATCTTTGTAGAGTGATATTACCGTAAATTTTAATGTTTTAAAATGTATGTTAGAAACTTTCAGACAGGTTGATTTGTGGATGGTAATTTCCACTGACACGTAACAATAGTAACACGTAACAAAGAATTGAATTTTTATTGGCCCAAAATATTCTTTAATAACATTATTGTGGCACTCTACAGGCCCCGGTGCTATAAAAGGTTGAGAACCACTGCTCTAAAGTGCTGTGCCCATTCAAGCGTAGAGTACAGAATGGCCTGTTTGGCTTATTGCGAACCAGTCTGGCACTCGGCATTACCGTGGATTATTAACGCTGTATGTAAATTATTGTTTCAGCAGAAGATCCGAAAATGGTATCCGTTCACAGTGGCCATCGAGTTGTTCTACCATGCGAAATGAGCTACCCGGACCCTAACCCTCCGCCGTACGTCATCGAATGGGTCAGACAAGGACATCATCTTCCTGTCTTCATAAAAATTGGAAAGTATCCACCTCATATCGATTCAAAGTTCAAAGGTACGTTTTTCATTTAGCGATTCCGGTTCGACTAACTCCATAGCGCCATCTAGGGTATATATTATTTCAATATCTCGTACGCAGTGAATCTTTAAAAATGCGATTGTTTGCTTATTTCATGGGTTTGAAGACAGGCGTTGCCGAATATTATTTTCCATGTTGACAGTATGTACCATAAGTTATCTATTTGAAAGTGGGTTCAAGTAATATATTTATTTTTCACTTTTTGCAAAGCCTTATACTGAATTTCAGGCGAATGGTTTCATTTTGTGCATTTTTTTGGTATGCATCTGGGCCCCCTGTTCCCAATTTGCTAAGGATCACTCGCATTTAGCAGAGAGACCTTCGATATGCTCCACACTACAGTCTGCCTGTATATATATCTGCTCCCAATGCATGTCCATAGATTGCAGGGACAGGCAGATACGGGATCAGGATCTCACGCGATATTTTAGGACAATCACCAGGGAAGATTTTCATTTTTTTTTATAATACCCCTAACCCCAAACAATGGTACTATCGTAGTATCTTTTGTAATGTCATCTGAACTGTTACGATCACCGCTTGTTTAAGATGAGCTTGTGTTTCAAATTTTTCATCCTTACATCCTACTTCCTTTGCACTGACATGCTAATATGCGAATGCTCTTTGCCTTCTCCTCGTTTTGATTACAAAGTTGTCTAACCTATCTTTCAAAATCAGTTATATTTTACACTTTGTCCTTCAAAGCATTATCATACGAATTACTCGTAAAGCGAGTCAACTTTGAAACGAAAGGTAAGACTATGTGGAATGGAATAAGTAATCAAATGTAAATATATATGTTGTGCGGTCCATCGTGTATATAAAGTCTACTCATCTCTGCATCAGATGCTGGACTATCGTATTCATCATGCATGCTTTACTGTTGTATAATACAACCTGTAACTTTTTAAAAACAAGTGAGTTTAAACGAATGCCTTGCATATCGGTGCTGGTGTTGTGTTGTACACCAACGCTGTCAAAAAACTGCGGTAAACTGGTGTTCAAATCTCGCTTTGTTCAGTAACACTGTTAAATAATTGTAAAAATAACATTATTTTCATTCAAAACGATAGTTATTGTTATAATAAGGCAAGACTAGCGTCATGCAACACTTTTTATGACATCAATATTGAATATATATAAAACTTTATAGCGAAACGAACGCTGTGCAAGGTACCCGTGTATTGACATTGGTTTGAAAACCAAGGTCATCAAATGGAGTGTGCATATCAAATTTTGGTGGTGACATCACATCTCTAGAAAAAAATCTGACAATTATTTAACCTATACCGGTTAGATATCTCCCAAAGTAAAATCTCATCTGCTGAATTGTCAATACACCTCATAAGAGATGGCGGCTCGTCCATAAGGGATGCAGAGCTGCAGTCCTTCCAGACACCCTTTATGAATTTCCATTAAAACGAAAGAGAAAATGTTTATTTCCTAGTTACTAACTACTGTACTTTACTTTACGTTTAAATATCTTTTATGCACAAGGATGAATACAACCTTACCTAAATCTGGAATGCTAATTATCAACCGGCTATGGCAACATGATACATTATCCTCTCTCCCTTGCAGGTCGTATGCGTATAAAGCCCGGAGAAGCAAATCTAATAATAGACAGAGTGGGGGAAACAGACGAAGGATGGTATGAATGTCTTGTCATATTCCTGGATGAAAACAACGGCGAAACTGGGAACAGCACCAGCTTGGATGAACAGCGAGCTCCTAACGGGACCTGGGTGAAGCTGTCTGTAACCTGTGAGTTTATTTTTCAAATTTTAGAATAAACCTATTTTGCTACATCTCGTTAATAACATAGAAGGAATATTTATAACGGTCGAAATGGTTTTGTCTGCTACTGTTGAGGCCTTACAATAGTGAATGAATAAATATTCGCCTTCCACAGAAAGCATTACTTTATAGACACTGGCATAGTATCATATACTGCTATAGCATCACTTCCTAATAATTATGAGGCATCAAGGCCAAACTTTTCATATTTGTTGAAGTATCCCCAGGGGTTGAGGCAGGAAATTTTCGGTGTTATTTTATTCAGCATTATGCCCATTTCTTTCCAGTGGTCCCTGCTGGTCGGGCATTCCCCAATTGCCGGTATGACCAGACCACCTTCCCATTTTGGTGCTCAGTGTTGCTATTACAATGCTGTATATAACATTAACGTGGGTATTCGATCGTCAAATAGGTTTAATGTGAAATTTTAAAATATTACAAGCTATATGTATGTAATGCTAAAAGATTAAAATCATCCAAAGTTCAAAACAATAAACTTGGATAATTTGCTTCGCATCACAAATTATTGCACTCTGCTGACATCTACCGGCCAGTGACCTTGCGAATCCTCTGGTTCGGCTTGCTTGTCAGCTAGATCGACCTTACATTACATTATTAACAACGAATTGTAATACTTGTACATTGTGGTAACTGTAGAAAATTATTTGTATTTCAAGTGCTTTCCAAGTGATAACTTGTCGAAGATCGACCCCATCAGGCATACGTTATATCTGTGAGTTTGCCTACTTCAGGCTCAAAAGCGTTTCCACTTGAAATGTTGTTAGGCAGATGTTTCTTGTTAATTGCACTTTCACACACGGAGTAGTAAATTGTACTTTGAGTCCTTCGATACGGTCATACAACGAGCGGAAAGAATTAGTGCTTACGAATTTTTGATGAGTATTTTGTCAAGTCAATGGTGATTGAAACATGGTTGCGCAATACACACGCAATTGAGCAAGGCAATCGTTCTATCTATCAGAGTCTTGTATTTTGAAGTTAAAATTAGTTAAAACTTACTCTAAAAAACACACTTAGAAATAGTACATTATTCTTCCTTTTCATTCAAAATGAAGTAAAAGAGTTAATCGAATTATATTTCTCTCTCGTCACCGTTTGCTAAGACCTCTTTATTTATTCTAACCTAAATTAATTAATATCGACTGGGCAAAGGAAAATAAGAAATTCCAATATTCCGGATAATGATATATTAAGTATTAGCTCCACTATTAACTGTGTGTTAATTTTTCCTGACAGTGAAACTATGTTTAAAACGAAACTAGAGAGTTAACGTATACCACATGTTCTGTGATTTTAAATATAGTGCTACCTCATAGTTCGTACTTAATCCGCTCNATGCCACATGTTCTGATATTTCGAATATATAGTGCTACCTCATAGTTCGTGGTTAATCCGCTCCAGAATGCCGTTCGAATTATGAATTGTTCGAAGTCTGATTCAGTTATCCCTATTTGAAATGATGGAAAGTGAATTAATCCGTTCCCAGACCCGTAAATACATGCTGCTCTTAACGAAGTTTCAATTTAAAACGGCTCAAAATTATAGGCTTTGATGTTTATTTTCACTGTTGACAAAGTATCAAGACTAGCTCACAGAAGTGGTATTGAATAAAGTTCAAATTTTAATTATTCCCGCGTCAAATTTGGCCGTTCAATGCAAACGCGGAGAGCACAATTTTAACTACGTGCGTGGAACTTTCGAGTTCGAACGTAGAAGCATTGGTCGAACTACGAATGGAATTTCTCATGAATTTAGCATTCGAAGTCTGGATCGTATTAAGTTAAGGTCGTGCGAAGTACGAGGCACAACTGTATCTTGGTATTATCCATTGAATGTGGCTGTAACAATTACTGTCGCTTTAATATCGCATAATATATTCAAAATTGTAGGCGGGTGATCTGTGGTTTTTGGTCTGGATGTCATTCGGAAAATAGAACACAATTCCACGGACTGAAAACACGATAAAATCCTATTAAACTAATTCTATATATAGTTGCGAGGCGAACGCGAAGGTTGGCTACGTATTACCTTTATAAGCCATGTATTTATAGCAAGGGAGCAGGTTTAGTTTATCCTTTTCATTCAATATGGATTTCATTCGAACGTGCTCAAAATAGAATAGCTTCAATTTCACCAGTGCGTATTGCTGATTATTAATTAATTCGC
This sequence comes from Halocynthia aurantium, assembly GCA_013436065.1. NCBI lineage: Eukaryota > Metazoa > Chordata > Ascidiacea > Stolidobranchia > Pyuridae > Halocynthia > Halocynthia aurantium. The sequence goes on from QXVX01005960.1 coordinate 5,766, forward strand.
TTTACTCTTCTGTGAAGTTCAAATAATTACTACATTGTAAGTTCAGTCCTTTCATGATCAAGGTTAATATGCTTTGCGGTAGAATTATTGGTTATTATTGCACTACCATTGTTGAATCCTGCGGTATATTCGTATATCCGTGGAAGTTAAGGGTAGAAAGGTTGCTATTATGGGCAGAAATCCACATGGAAGCCGGGTCTATTTAACAGATGTGGAAAATTGCAACAAATGCAACAGGCAGAAATAGAATACCTATCGAGTATGTAAATGAATACGTTCCAAAATGCCCATGAAATCGAATAACACATATAATAAGCTCACAAACTTGTCGTCTGTTTGTTTGTCTTGAAACAACGTTGTCATTTCTAAACGGGTCTCTATTAAGTTGGGCACGGAGGTCCAGAATTAGGTTTGAAGAATGAAACCCAGGCACGGAGAGGGGGGGAAATTTTACTTAGGGCCACCCTTAAATGAAAAAAAAAATGTAGGCAAATACCAGATGTGAGCTTTTCCAATAAAGCCTTATTATATCATAGTATAATTAAATCGAAAAGTAAATGCACTGAAGTTACTTTTGAGTATAGAATAAAATTAAAATTATATATTTTTGAAGTTGAAAATTATTACTGTAATTTGAAGCGCATTAAACGTGTAATCCTTCTATACCAAATTAAACAACAGCGAGGGCTTGCTACACAAATACTTCCATTACTTGACGTCATTAAAATCGCGTGAGATGAAGATTTAAATGTAAGAGTACGGAGTGCATTGTTCAAATTTGTTTTCGGTTCCTTTCGGAAAGTAATTTCTTCTCACAAGTATCTCTTGTACATTTGTAAGCATGCACTTCACATGCGTGTTCCCCTACCTACATTTCTTCACTCGTTCCGTGCATATATGTCGCTGTTAGTTTAGTTATACCGATTGCAAATCATGCAGCTAAAGATTTCCGTATAGCTGTGTAATAGGTTATTGTCTAGTTCGATTTTGGATCGTTTATATTGATGACGTAGTATTCCACGGATATCACGTGGCGTGGAATCACGTGCTCACTCGAGTTCCAAATTAGATCCGAGCGAGGAAGACGAATGTGACCAATGCGTTTGTTAGGAAGCTCGCCCGTTGATTGGTCTGTCTCGAACTTGACACGTTTTCGTCTGAAGAATTTAAATGAAACCGCGCCCCCGCTTCATGTGAGATAGTTCAGTGGGGTAGATAGTTTAATTCGAGAAGGGTGGTAGGTAAAAGCTGTAAGCTAGAGACTGTGTCCGTTTTATTTCAGAATTTTCAATGAATTTTTCAGCACTAGTAACTAACTGCTAATTTTTCCCTTACGCCATCTCCTACAGTGTTTTGGTGAATTCTTGAATTTCGATTCCATAATTTTTTGTAATAATAATATGAGTCATAATCGGATATTTTAAGATGTGTTGGTGACGTCGGTTCCGTAGCCCACTCAGTAAAAAGGGGGCCTCGTACAAGCGTGCCAGCTGTTGGCCGTAGAACGATATACGATGCTATCGAATAACATCTGATTAATATTTCATTAGTATTTTACTATTTTCCAATTAAAAATTGAATTTTATATCACTCCCGCTTGTGATATGTCAATAATGATTTTTGAGATATTTTCACATTTTTTTTTAAACTGGCAAAATTGTCGTCTGCGTCGATTCTCATTGCAATGTGATATCAAACTATTCATAGAGTGTATTTTTCTTTGTGAAATTATTACAGTGGTACATTAAATTCAGAATTAATCGGCGATTAATCAGCATTTATACATGTGACTTCACCATGCAAAAAGATGGAAGTCTAGGAATAATGAGGTTGTTTGCGATAGTTGTTACAGTACAGAAGTAATCGAGATTTAGTTAAGTTAAGTTGTCGAACTTGTAGATTAAGCAGCAAAGATAGATTTGTAGCCGAGAAAATGTCACAATGTCTATCTTATACCCTACCTTTAAGAATACCAGTGTGGTTAACACAGGCAGTTACCCTATATTAGTAGATGTATACAGATGTACAGATAGTCAGAGGCGTATCCAATCGGCCCTTGTTTATTTGTTAGTGGGAGACCATGAATAGGTAATGATTTGTACTGATAAACTTCCCAAAACAAAGGACTGTTTCCAAAATAAAAAAAATTTAATGAGGTCTTTCAACAACATTTAANCGCTTAAGTGATTCATCAGACCACCTTAAAACTGTCTGTATAAGTTTACGACTAAAAAATACGTTTCGCTTCGTTGCGTGATTGAATTTCGGGTAACTGGTATAGAAAACCACCACATACAGACATTTAGAAAATTAGATGATATATGCGCATGGCATAGTTAAAAATGTTGTGTTTTATTTACGCCGCACACAAAAGGTCATGATTCCGCAGTATCGCTTACTTTATTTCAAAAGCGCTTTTTTCAAATTGATGATTCTCGCAATTGCCAGCTTGGGCATATTTGCTTAGTAGCCCTTTTTTTCACCGCAAATTCAGTTACGAGTAACACCAACCTTATCACCAGGCGACCTTCTCGGTTTCTCTCGTTCAAATTGGTGCATTATTGTTCGTGTGTGACTTGTGGATCAGATGCATTTATTCGTATGCTATGATTTCGTTTACTCCATTTTTACAATCGTTATTAGCTGACAGTTCAACTTTATTATTACGGGGAATGTTTGTTTGAATGGTGGAAATTTTGCTTGGTTGCTTTCGTATTTGTATAAGCTTTGGACTGTAAACACTTTGCTGCATTAGTAGTTTGCATTAGTGTTCTATCATAATTGCTTAATGAATAACAATACTGTAATGCAGCATTTCTAGTTGACACAGTGACGCTGGCAAGTCCTGTAGTATAGCAGTTGGAAACTGGTGGAAGTTTTTATTTTTAGTAGAACCGAAGTCTAAATATGCCATGCATATAGGTAGTAGACAGTGTTACAAGTACAGTATTACAGAATTCTTAGTGAAGTGCGAGCGATTTGTCTGTTTACTTTTGAAGCTATCGTGTGATCAACAAAACTGATGGATATGTACAACCAACCATGTTAGTAAATTTTTAGGTCGCGGATTGCGTCTTTGACGTGGTTACCCGACTGCTAATAGTTTGCGGTTTTGGTGATCATCCGTAAATTTCCGAGCGTATATTCGCGGTCTCGGCGCCGTGAAATCTTTTTTTAACGGAGGAAACAAAAATGCATGGATATTTTGTTGTGAACAGTAGTCTCAGTGCGTAACGCGTATTCTAACTATCCGATAATTAGATTTACAGCTCATTAAAACGATTTCATTTGTCTTTACCTTACCACACCCATCTTAATGAGCACCTGCTGCTCTCAACAAGATAGAGATCTGCATGTATGTTTTGCATCATGCCGCTTTCAGATCTATTGCTGTAGTTTAATTAGGGTTTCTGTCGGTAATGGAGAAGGTGTACTCATGCTGCAGTTCAGGCAAGATCGCTTAATAAATTGCGGATTCGGAGTTGATTTGAAATTTGTTATGTATGATGACCGTTGCAAGGAGACGTAGGCAGTAGGTAGACGAACGGCATATTTCGTTGTTCGGCTTAAGTTCAGATCAAAGCTGGCAACACGCCAATGTGGTTAGAGTTAATACGCTGTAAATTACCCCCAACACACGATAGATTTACCAATTTAAAGCGTAAGTGTCAGAATATGTCACAGAAGATGATCGAACGAAAAAATGTCAAAGGTTACCCAGGTCATAGGTTAACGAATGTGAAATAACAACCCTAATACATGTTGACGCTGCTTTAGAAACGATCCGTCATTTTTCTCTCTTCAATAATATTACGGTTTTATCGAATTTTTTGAGGATTATTGGAAACGATTTGTATTTCCGTAATTATTACCCAGTCGTTCATGTTTATTGGTCATGGAAGAATTCGCTTCAGAGAATTGTCTTTAACATTACTTATTCCCGTAGGAATGGTGTTAGATGTGTCGATTCTAATTGCAATTATCGATTTGTTTGACACAAATTTGATTTGATTTATTTTGCTCATAAGGTGTCGGGTTTGCTGCGATGTCTTATTCAGAGCCCGATTCGAGATGATTGCAGATCCGAATACAGTATTAATCATTTAGTTTTAGAACACTGTACACTGTAGTGTTCGGCTATTCAGGGCTTTTCTGTTAGTAGTTTTACGCTTTAGCATCATTGGTTCTCCATAGTTTTCAAACCATTTGAGAGAACTTGTTTTGAAACGCCTTCAGTTAACTTCTAACGCTTAAAATGTTTAGCATTTCAGTAATTTTCGTCTTGGTTATAAACTGTTGATTGATGCTATCCGTCACCTC
>QXVX01005963.1:3385-31543 GCA_013436065.1 Halocynthia aurantium
TTGGATAATGGATGTGCTCATATGGTGTAATGGTTGATCGAAGAATGGATTGTTTAACATGTAAACAGAGTTTCTTTCAGTTTAATTTCAAAGTGTCTTAATATCCATGTGCATATATGGAATTCTACAAAAAGTACATATACAAAGTCAAAGTACATGTATACATACCAGACTATTTCTTTTTTTTATCATCAGTACTGTAGAGTACATGTTCTGATGCTTTCATTTGTATATATGATACATGAAAATATATGGTGCTATACTGTAAATCTCACTTTGATTATTAACAGAGAAACATTGAGTGTACTAAGGAATATAGGAAAATGTATTATATGAAAATATCTGTGTAGGATGATGTACTTAGAATAAGCGTCCAGTCAAAAATAGAATGCTTATTTAATTATTACCTGGCCGCGAGGGAGCTTTAAAGCAGTCCCGGGGCAGCTTTTTCAAGAAAATAACGACACTATGACCTGTGTCGGGACACCCCGTCCAGGATAGCGGGCTATGGCCTTATTAGCACCAAAAAAACATCAACAAATTCACTAAGTTCAGCGTTAAATTCTGGAAAGCAAATTCAAGCAGAACAGATAAATAACGCAAGCGCAGGTGCTTAAATACACAACAGCAGCAACTAGAGTAATTATAATAGTTATAGAATAGATAGAATAAATATAAAACAAGAGCAAAGAACAACTTCATCACAGTGACTCTGTATAGTGTGTACCGATGGGTTCAATTGAGGCAATGAATTAGGTAAAACGCGATTTAGTACACCCACTTAAGCTCTGACTCAAAGATGCATACTATATATTAATCTATGGCTTTTTCAGTCATCTGGACGTTATAGTACGTTGGGGTAAGTATAAGATGATGAAAATTACAGTAGTCACATGGGGCTGCCCCTGGTATATTCCCCTTTTTAATCACCATAGTTTCAGTGTAATTTGTTTGACGTGAAGAACCCAAATAAAAAGAAGAATGGTGACAGAATATACCGACATGACAATGATGGAGTGCGTTGCGTCAAGTTCCATCGTGTTGTAAAGGTAATTGACCAATCCAGTCGCGAGATTGCTAAGAAGGAAATAGACGAACTGGTTTCTATTCACCGCAGTTATAATGCTGTCACTAGATGGCGGTATCGCTGTAACAAAAAATCATTCGAAGATTCTAATGCAATGCGGCGCAAGCGTGGAATAGTGGTTGGTTAGTGACAGAGTCTACTGATCGAAAGGTTGCAGGATCGAATCTCGCCAAAGCTATTTCTGCGTCCTTACAATTACCCAGCAGTTAAATAGGGTACTGGCAACGCTGGGGTCACTGCAGATGATGATGGTGACCTCAATCGAGGTTATAGTGGCACCTTGGGTATATCATCATCCTGTCACTAACCATAGGTAATACCGTCCTAGTAAAACATCCCAAACACCATTAGATCGTTGTTACATGTGTATAGGAAATGACATGATATATACTTTGATCTATTCGCATTNTAGTAAAAAATCCCAAACACCATTTTTTTAGATCGTTGTTACATGTGTATAGGAAATGACATGATATGTACTTTGATCTATTCGCATTATCTAGAATAGCAACCTTCCTCAAATACAGAGCATTTACACATTGTCCAGCATAGTGCAATTTGCTAGTTGGGGAAGAGCTGGTCTTATCTGAAATAATGAAAACGTCCAAAAACAACTTACCGTAAGATTTTTTTTCATTGCAAACTTCATTCTCGGTAAACTGTATCCATCGGTCAGCAGAGCTGGCGTGAGGAAGTTTCTTCAGTAGAATTGCATAAGCAATATACAAATAGGAGAACATGTTTGCAGCACAGCCTGCAATGCTTAGAGCAACCTGTGAATAGGATAACATAATTTAAAATCATTGAGAACGCAAATCATAAACTAATAGTTTAATTATACCGACTAGGTTCGGTTCCAAAGACCTGAAAAATATCTTGAAACCCGGCGGGTGATAGAGTGAGAGTATGAAAAGTTACAAAGTTTTTGTTTTATATGAATTATCTGAATGAAACAATTGGTAAAAGTCCAATGGACACACTATCTAACTATCGTGATCGTAACGTACCTGACTGGTCAGTAAACGAGTTTGAAAAAATTTAATTATTTAATTTAATAATTAATTATATGAACAACGAAACATGTACTTACAATCCAAATGATATAGGACAAGTTTGCAAATCTTCTTGATATCGGTTGAATGTAATACGTAGAAACAGACAGCAAACACCAGAGGAATAAATCAACCCAAGCAAGCACGAAGCAACATCTAAATCCACTTTTCAACGTCTTCCTAAAAAATTTGAAAAAAATTAAAATAAGACCTTCTGAATCAGAGTGGGGCAATTACAGCGTTTGCCACACCCACCAGATGCCCCAATCTAATATATTAAAATTATTATTCGTTGTTACCTTGTCTTGAGAAAATATCTCCCAACATGGACCAATATCAAATAAACAGCGAGATAGCCAACACAAGATAGAATCCCTTCCTTATTCGCCATGAAGAAACCACTGCGATTATCGTTGAGTATCAGGCCTGTGAGGTCATAGGTCGTGGAACTGAGCAGGTATTGATAGAAGAGAGCGAGCGCTACTCCCATCGGGAGTGAGTAACTTGTGTGAGAGAAGGTGAGGAGGAAAGTAGCGACAATCTAATCCAGGGAGAATATAGAATTGAAATAGAAACTAAAATTGCGCTACAATTATCCAGAACTCCTGCTGTTTCTCTGGAAATTAGTTCCATTATTTACAGATGATGTTTAAAATTGATAATGTACGCCACTGAAATTAAGATTATGATCTAAAGTTGTTTGAGGAATATAGTATATAGTATACTCCTGAATATACCACCTGAGGAGATGTTTCACTGACAAACTCTGGAAAGAAGATAGGTATGAAAACTATAGATAGGAAGATAGATAGTAAACTATACCTTAACTGCAGCTAAAGTGAAAAAGAAATTCCAGTGAACTCCATATTCCGTCACATGTTCTTGATAACTGATAAGCTTGACAGAGATAACCCGAATCAGTCCGATTGTCCATAAAGGCCACGAGTAAAGAATGCTCAACCAAACACGATATATTCTCTTTAACAAACTGCGTTGCCTGCGGTGACCAAAACATAATATTAGTTATAAGTACGATGCATAGGTAGGAGTTCTATATACTTGTAAACCAGGGGTTCTTAAATGTTTTGGGCCGCGCTCCCCTTACATCTTTGAAAAAAATGCAAACCGGACATGAAATTCGGTTTGCGGGTTGCACTTGGCTCGCAGGCTGCAGGTTGCCTCTGGACCTCTGGACTAAATAATCATTGCAAGACTTCCATTGATTATTAAATAATCAGTAAAAATTTAAATTGTTTTTCAATCTTTTTTCCTTATTGGCATTCAACGCCCCAAGCAAATCCTACACGCCCCTGAAAAAGGGCGCGCCCCCCAGTTTAAGAACCCCTGCTATAAACGAATACAGGGCGGCATTGCCCAGGTTTAGAACCAATGAATTATAGCTATACAGAGGACAGAAGGATATCGAAGAAAAATTCAAATGGATTATCTTCTTTTCAAACTTAATCGCTGTTCTACTGTGAAGTTTGGATATCTCTGATTTACATCGAAGAACTTACCTTGAAGTTTCTTTTTTCTCTCGAGCTTCAGGACTTACAATCGCGTTGCAAACGACGAACAGACCGACACCAGTGTCCATAAGACCTGCACCTACAAAAATATATATTTATTAGATAATACAAAATACTCAAAGTATACTCATAATCAGGGGCGTAGCCAGGAATTTTGAAAGGGGGGGGTTCTGAAATTTCTAAATGCCAAGTTAATTGTCAATCGCCGTATAACGACGTGAATTTGTTAATAAATCGAAGGCAACATTGCAGTTAAATTGAACGATTACGTTTAAAGCGTTACCTTGATGAATAAATAGAATTTTTTTTTTAAATTAAAAATTTTTTTCCTTAAAATTATTATTATTTTTTTAAAAGGGGGGGGTTCCTACCCCCAAACCCCCCCCCCTGGCTACGCCCCTGCTCATATTAATAAACAAGTGATCCAAGTGATGATAGGAAATACCATCTCAATTTAATACTATTGCACTAGCTTCCAAAAATTTCCTAGTTTAAAAAAATATATAATTCATGATTAAACTGATACTTAGTAGCTCTTCATACTCTCATTGAAGCTATAAAAGTGAGAAGTACCTGGGTTGTATTGGATCACAAAACAATTGATGAGGCTCACTTCACTATGATATCCGGTTTATTAAGCATAAGTCGTCAATTTTAGTTATTTCTTACCAAAAACTTCGGTTTTTGCGAGTCTTCTCGGAAATATATTGAAATCGACAGCAAGTATGCAAATGCAACTGAGAATTAACGTGTAAGCACGAAATGCAGAGATAAACGGGAGATGTTTCTGGGATAGAATTTCCATTTCGAAAATATTTCTTTCCTGGGAAAATATATTAAAATTGGTACATTACAAATATAATTCCATCAATATTTTTATACGTAAGTCCTCTTGAAAAGATACCCATGGGTAATTATAATCTGTTAATAAAGAGATGTGATGTTTAGATATGATGTATTAGATGTATATGGATATGCTGTATTATTATTGTTATTGAAGACTACTTAGCAGGATATTGCAGTTTATGAATCATCTTCCTGTGTACCGTTTTATAACGAAACAGGTAACATTATATCATGTCTTGTATTGGGCTACTGTTTGCTTTATATGATAATTTTTAACGTCCCGTTTGTGTGCTATGTGCTATGTACTGAAAAGTCTGACATGTCAAAGATTAAATTATAATTCAATGCGATATTTATATTTCGATTATTCTTGGTGATATTTTAATTCTGCATATTAGTTTTAGACTGCATTTAGTAGCCTTATGTATATGTATCACACTGCTATTGCAGACGGTTATCACGGACTACCTTGTCCCTTCTTAGTCCATTTCATAACGAGGGTTTACTGGATGTAAAAAAAACTTCTACAATTATTCTGAAACTCATAGAATAATCTCACTCTTACTCTTACTTTTTTCTCCTCATTATCTGATAGATCATCCTCATCTTTAGTGAGCTCTTTTTCAATTGGCTGCCTGATAAAATTAACATTGGCGACATCTTGAGAGTCTGAATGAAATGAGAAAGAATGGATAATGAAAGAAATAATGAATATTATATTATCAAGGATGAAATCCTATAACACCTAACCTACCTGATTTTGATGGAAGGAATAAAATCGTTGTCATGCACGTGAGCATCCCGGTGACGAGAAATAAAAAAACATTGTCAGCGAATATTGTCGTGAGAGCGATGAGAGGAAATATCACCACGGTCCATTCGAACACGAAGCGACTCTAAAAATAGAAAAATATGATTAATAATATGAAGTGGGGTAACATAACTTGCTATCAACCCAGGTTTTACCCCTAAACTGCTATCAAACCCAGAAACATTTAAAACTTGCCATGTTACTGACATGGATACCACTAATTCTCTACGTTAAGCCCAGACAGCCAAAATAATGGTAATGATGTATTCCTGTGACGTCATCCTGTGACATAAAGGTACCATTCTACGTGTGCTAGTCGTTTTTGTAGATTATTTTATCGTTCTGGTTGACTGATTTTAGGATTCTTTGCAGATTTCATGCACGCGAACACTTTAAAAAGTAATTTTGGCTAAACTAAGATATTCCAGTGCAAGGCCGGCTATTTCAAAAGTAACTTACCACTTTATTGTTCAGCAAGGCAACCGGTAGCAACAGTATGAGAATTGCACGGATTAATCCTAACACAACTGGAATGTTTGTAATCACAGTGATTTCAAGCAATGAGGTTCCATTCAATCCACTCACAAACGCTTCTTTCTTTAACTTGAGCGATATATTTTCCATATTTATTAAAAATCAAAACCTTCAACAATAACGCGACAGCAACGGTCGCTGGTTATCCCAATAATATTCACATCCGCCAATACCTTGCCGCAAATCTTGCGTTTCCATTTCACAGTGATTTACTCTCATTTGGCTTCCTGTTTTTTTCCAGACTATTAAACTTTAGATTTATTCAAGTTTATACTTATTCAGATTAACACTACTGACTTATTACCTGGGGTACGTGAGCTTCCGGAGTTTCTGGATCATTAGAAGTTTATTTATAAGGGGGGATTGTACTTTGCCATCTAGCGGTTAGAAGTTTTTACTTTACCTAACGGTGATAAATGATATAATAGTGACATCTAGCGGTTGGAAATTATTACTCCACATAAGTTTATTCATAAGTTGGGTGAAGTAAAATTTTCAACCGCTAGATGGCACTGTTGGATCATTTATAACCGGTAAGTGAAGTAAAAACTTCCAACCGCTAGATGGCAAAGTACAATCGACGCTTAAAAATGAACTTCTATTGGTTCAATCACGCTGAAATTAGCACATCGGAGACATAATACATAAACTCATATTCCCTGAAATTATTGGGTCGATTAATTAGGTTTAACCCCAAAAGCTCGAAGCTCGAAATTGATGTACTCTTTGCGACCCCAATTTTTAACTCCTGCTTTGCTTTCATTCCTAACGACTTCAACGATACCGATCCAAACCTTTTTCTCACAGAAAATTACTATTATAAAAAATCATATAAAAATTGGGTACGCTTTTTTTATGTGTAGGGAACCAGCGAAGGGCAAAAAAAACATACAAGAAAAGATTAGTTATAATAAATAAAAATATTCCCAGGAATTTCGGATAAAGTATAAGGGATACTCAGCAGTATAGATTATTTTTTGCAAATGGTTTTCTGGTTAATACTTAGGCTTACAATTTTGATTATTTTGGGGGTACAGGGGTGCAGCAATGTCTAATCCTCGAACCCACCATAGATTGGGCGTCCCTGTTAGAAATGCTCATGACAATTCGAAACCAGAACTACTCTGCAAGCAGTAAACTAATTTTGATCTAAGAATTTTCGCATCTGAATATTCAGGAAGTTTTAAGAGATTCAAACACGTTGATGCAGTTGGTAAACGTTCTTCGCTGCCTCCACGTTGTATACAGAATGGTGGTTGTAATTCCTGAACAAAAAACAAATATATTTAATAAAAGGATATCTAAAAATAATTCTCATAGTGTTGGCGAAGGTGTGCAAACTTTTTAGCATTCGGGCCTTAAATTATCAAGTTTTATTCTGATCTTTTCTGTGTAGTATCCATGATATGAATCAGACTGTACAGAATTAAAACAAAACCGAAGAATGATCTCACCTTGAAGCCAAGTAATGGAGGACGTGAACAACTTGTTACGAACAGGAGGAATTGACCGAGTTCTTCATTAGTTAATTCGTTCAAAACTTCCCAGAAAGAAACGATAGTTGGATGTTCAGAAGAATATCCACCTGCAGATAAAAATTCAGATTCAGATTACAGATAAAATTCTGTAATCAAAGTGTTGCTAGGTTACTGTGAGGTCTGTATAAGTCACAAACAGCTGCTATTTATTGATTACTTTATATAAAAATAATTGACACGGTTCATTCTTGGTCATATACAGTATCGAAACACTTCTCTGGGCTTAGGGGTTGAGACCAATGAGCTACAGTTCCTGTATTATTTGATGCTTACGAAGGTAATGGTTAATTTTTGGTCATATACAGTATCGAAACACTTCTCTGGGCTTAGGGGTTAACACCAATGAGCTACAGTTTCTGTGTTATTTGAGGTTTACATGGGCAAGGCCTTCTACTAATATGAAATACCTGAATAAGCAGAATTCAGTCGCAAATCTTCAATATCAATTGGAATTTCAGCTCCGGATATCAATGTCTGTAATTCTTGATGATCAAACATACGCAGCCAATCGACAGTAATAATACTTTCAAGTCCTTCCCGGAAATATTGACACGGAACTCTCATCTGAATGTTTAGTTTGTAATGTGCCATCAAATGCATGTACCTGAATGGAAACAAAATAGATAGTATAATAACACTGTGCTCTGTGACAAGCAATCTGCAACTCGGGGAAATACTCTGACCACGAAGAATACAACACGACTTCACAGGGTCCCCAATAAACCCCCAGCACTTACAGAACTTTATTGTCGTTAACAACGGGGGTGTTTTTTCCATTAGGGATCAACTCTGTGACTCTCGTAACTCCAAACGTTTCATCAACGACTGTGAAGTTGAGGTCGAGCTCCGAGATGTCACCATCGTATTCGTGCAAGTACATGAGGTTTCTGTGAATACAAAACAATGGGGTTGATAGGCACCACAAGCAGTAGTTTGTAAAAGTTTAATAACAATTTTTAATATGCACCACAACCATTAGAATAAATACAAGGAAATGTTTCAATTTCAATCCTTGGTTTGAAACTTACTTGTAGAAATCAGGATCAAGCGACTGCAGGTGATTAATGTCGACATTTCTCTGCTGTAAAACTTTGCAGAGAAAGAAAGCAGCAAATGGTAATTCAACTTGCATTCCTTCATAAATTACCTGATAAAAGAGAAAAACATTCTTTCATGACGTATAATAACATAAAGTCTCCTAAAGAGTGTGTTAAATAGATGGTAAAATAAAGTGAAGGGTACCATGATAATCCAGCTACATAAGGATATGAATCTCATAAATAGAAAACCCATACTTCATACATCAATTATGTAATGTCCTACAGTACACTTGTTTTAAGAAATTTTTTGTGTTGATGATCATTGCCAGACTTTGACCATAGCAATTATGAAACAATTCACATAAAAATAAATAAATTAGTAACCGAATAACATCCATTGTCTTTGAGGTATATGGGAAGAAAAAAATTTATAATTCCGTGTTCAACTTATAGGTGTGTCATCTGATTCACATAGCTATTAGTTTCAAACTCCTTGACTTTGACTGTTAAGTATATCCGTCATTTCCCTATCAAGAGCTATTTTAAATTTCGTACCTTTCCGAGCATTCTTCCAAGAAAGAAATAATGTTTATTGCAATCTTGGTTAATTGAGGAAGCATTCGGATTCGGATATAATCTTCCTTGTGCTGTCGTTTTGAAAAAACCTCTCATTGGATCGAATCCCGTCTTCACGACCTGTTGTAGAAATTCCCTGGTTACTCCAGCACCGTACCCAGCTTCATCCATACCAGCGGTGTTGATGAAACTGACTCGAAGACTCCTCCTTAAATCTGGAGCTGTGGATCAAAGGAAAAATTAAAACAAAAGGGAATAACTTATTGTTGTGAAGCAAATTGACATTCATCCAAACATGAAATTCAAATTAATAATTGCATAAATAGGATGGTTGGTTTCTGTATATATTGTACACACAGATATTACACTTGAAAGATCTGTCAGAACTTTTACCATTTTCTGGGGACAAATCATCGAATGCATCTTCGTATAAGAATTCTCTTCGCACTGTAACTTCGTTAGTCACGCTTGAATGACTAAACCCCGCCTCCTCCATCATACGATATCTCGCACTTTCACGAGACTCTCGATCTTTCTTCAGCATGGTCTGAATCAATCAACAATGTGTAAAATATTTTCCAAAATTTGAAATAAGTCGAATAGAAATTAAAATACTCACGACAAATATAGAAACACGAGTTTCAAAAGCGATCACGAACGGTATATTGATGAGAACGGCGAGTTGTCGTGCTTCAGTGACTGAGAGTATGATATCTTCATCGGTTGTGTCTGAAAAAAAAGAGATTGTTATAGTTATAGAAAAAATAACAATCCATAGGTACAGAATGGCTTCACATACTGTACACCAGGGCTTCCAACCTTTTTTTGCTGTGGACCTCCAAGCACTGATTTAGCCAAGATTTTTTTGGGATGGTCAAATTATATTACTTGCTGCTTAATGTAACTACTTAATCTTAGTGTACTTAGTATTTGATAAAAAGCGTACAAGGATACAACATCCCTATTTCGTTTATTTCAGTTTATCAGTATTTTGGAGCCTCTGTAATCATCCTGTGGACCTCAGGGGTTGTTACTGTGATAACAGCCCAGAAGAGTGGATGGGGGAAGACTTCTAGAAATTATTGAAAATTCATACTTGCTAAGTGAGCTGCGACTGCATTATTTTCCGATCTTTGGTGCCATCTATGTGCAAAATCGTTTGAGTTTTCGGTTTTGACGAGAATCGAATTCGAGAGCCAGCTGTTTTTCTGGACGAACGGACGCCTTACATCTCTCGTATGAAGATGTTTAACAAGCTGACGGCAAACCTGATAAAAGACAGACATTCAGAAATCCGCTTGCGTACCCCTCCATTCCAACCTCTGCAGAAATGTAAAAGATTCTAGAAGTATTTTGACATACTTTAAATAAAAATACTGTTTCGTTAATGTCCCATTCCGCTTCTGCCTCTTTACTGCCACCTGGTTGTTTATCCAACTTCACACTTTGACCACTAGAGAGCGATCTCAATATAGTTCTGACGTCATAGGTTCTCGTCCTCGTTCTCGTTTCCGGGATCGCTTGTTTGATGACAGCAATGCATACATTACGTATCGTCAATGCAACGATGACGAGTTCACTAGTGGTGAAAGCCATGTACTTGTTGATATGAGTGGAAGCTGAAACAAAGAAATAACCTAAGTTACTCTGGTAGGTAAGCGACTTTTCCGTGGATAAGTCTCGGGCGATTAATTCGTTGAAAATTGACAGGAGGGATGCAAAGTTTATCTACAAATCAACACCCATGACATTATAAATATGAACTAGCTTCAACCAGCAAATGTACTCTCCTTAATAGAGAGTGGCTTCAGACATATGAACAGAGATCAATGACAAGCAAGAGTACAATGTACACAGCTCTATACTAATAATTTCTCTCAGCTCTCTAATAATTAATTCACCATATTTTGACTTTGGGATTCAAGTGGCCAAAACAGTAGTAATCAAAAGCAAGAGGAACTGGTCCATTATGTAATCGTATTATGTAATCAATTACCGCTATAAAAATCGGTGTCGTGGATGGACAACAGATTGTGTGTGAATAAGGAACAGAACACGACCAGCTTAAACTGGATTGAACTGGTTTCTTCCCGTGTCATCGGGCTTCCTTCGAACAGAAGTTGCACGACTGGAACTCTAAATAATAAACCTTATCTTAGTTATGGGCTAGTATTTATCCAATACAGCTATTAATACAATACAAACTTCCTATTCTATGTTGTGTATCTTAAAATCTTCTAATAGCTTCAGAATAACTTTAAATAAATTCCCAAACCTTCTTCCAGTGATTTTACTGCTGGTAGTCGTTCCAACGGTTGACCTCCAAAGTTTACGAAGAAATGATGAAGAGGAAGCAAGTGTGTAGAGTAACCTGGAGGAATACAATCAAACAGGAAGTTTAGACGTTTAGAAGCTTTAGACGGGGTATTGATGTACATAATAAATAATTATTTACTTGTTTTTATGCACCGTTGCTCGAGATACCGCGATCAAATGATAGCAAATAGCACAGATCGCGTTCAGATTTTTATGATCTTCAAATTCATGAATTCTACGACGTATAAACGAATCAATAAAACAATCGGACATCAGTTGAGAATGACAATCTTGGACTTGTGTTTCGAGAGAGACGAGAGAACCCTGAAAATACAGAATTATTTAAAGCATTGATGTCAATATCCAGCACTCATAGCCTTCCATATCTGTAGGAATTTATCCATGTAAAAGTACAATGAGTACCCAATAAGAAAAATTTCACTGTGGGCCAAACGATATGTTTGGCATAGAACATTCATTGACTATTGCATATAACATGCCGCTGGTATTTTTATTCAAAGTCGCCATAGACTACATATCTACAATTGCCAGTATAGCGACCCATATGCAGCACAGTTGTCATGAATCTAGATTATCAGATCTATTCCTCGTACCTCATTTGTATATACCGAATAATCCATGGGAATATTTGCTGACTCATGATCATCATCATCATCATCGCTATCTGAAATGTCATCGTCGTCTTGACGAATTCGTGGCAGTTTTGATATCAGCCACTGGAGGCAGCATATGTAAGACGTGAAGCTTGACATTGATAAATCATCTAAAAACATGACAACAGCATTTAATTCAGATTCAGCAACTATCACAGGCCAGATATTTCTTACCTGACTTCGAATGAACAAGTTTCATAATGGTTGCGAGTAGTGACGGTGACTTTGGAACAATTTCCATCTCTGACAGAGCAAATTCGAGTGTCGTCAATAACAACGAGGTTGGGAATTCGGACGAGGCAGCAAAAGCAGGATAAATGTAATGATACAATTGATAAGTCGAAGGTTCACAGAGAACCCGTGTAACAAATGATGTCATAATAATTTGAACATCTGTATTACTGTTCGAAGTTCCTAAATAATGAAAAGAATATTATTGTAAGAATCTCCAAATACAAATAGAATTTAATAAAATTGTGGATACAATGTTGAAATATTAATTGCTAATTCTCAAATAGATTTTTTGCAGGTATTTGCAGGTGTTTTATTTCCCTTTGAAAACCCAGTTGCACTTGGTTTAGCAAAGACAATTCATTGGCATCATTGGTACATTGCATTGGTATAACAGACAATTCTTACTTGTTCCAGCTATGCTGAGCGGACGAAGAAGCAAAGAGAAAAGTGTTCCGGCAAGAGGAGTCGGAGGAGGAACAGCAGTAGTACCGTTACTTACTGGTTGTATATCACTAGGAACTCGATTCGTTAAAATATGTAGAATGCTTGAAAAATAACCTGAAATAAAGTTATAGATCATGATTGGTCTGTAGAGTATGAAAAATCAGGAAATTAAACTTTCTGTGACTATGAAAACTTAGTTTGACAGTCCCAAATAATTTTTTAATCATGTGCGACTATTTTAAAATATTTCTTGTTTCAGGTATGATGGTTTGTAATCTTTTTACTTCATTGTGCTTCGTTTATTTTCAAATATCATAAAACTATCCAACATTCGACCTTAACATTACAGGGTCACTATATATTGGGTCAGTTACCCTCTCTGGAGGGTGAAGGGGTTTGTAGCTTGGAACTTTATAATGGTCCCAAGTGTCTGGGATTTCAGTTCTCTACTTTACGCAGTAGATAAATCATCTGCAGTGTAAGTATCGTCCCAGCTTAGAATGAGCAGTTTCACATGTGTTACAGTGGATGCCTGATACCCTTTATACACTGCCTTGTACAATATAAAATATATTTACCATTATTTACAAGTCTTGACCATAATCTTAATAAGCAACGCTGCATATTTTCTGTTGTGAGACGTTTTTCTTGTTGAATGAAATCCGGTGATGTAAAAGTTTCCAATATACGGAGTGGAATTGTTATTGTACTGCTTTCATTCGAAGCCGAGAGAGATCTGGAATAATATTTATATATTATTCATAAATTATTTGATATCAGATGTCCAAGTTTACAGATGGAAATATTCCGAACTGTATAACACTTCCGAGCTATTTTGGATTCTTAAACTGCAATGAGAAAACTACAAACCTGCAGCATATCTTCAATAATTCACAGGTCAAGAATAGATCGTTCGAATCGCTCGATATCCATGAAGTTTTTCCTTGCAACAATTTTTGTCCCAACCAAGTCTGTGAAATAAATTGTGATAATAGGGAACTACACAAATCTACAAAGCTGAGTCTGTAGTACAGGAGTCTGCCGTCCAAAATAAATTATCCAACCCGCAGTCATAACATTTACCACAGATAACTCATTTATACAACTTGACAACCGTGAACTAGGTGAATTTCTTGTGCTTAAGGATGGGTAAATGGCTTTAGAAGAGGTTAGTAAAGGGGTGGGCAAACTTTCTCCTTTCTCCTAGCATTAGAGAAAATAATGATGTCACAATATCGAGGACACAAACACAGTGCGACGCGTGCTATATTCTTATTATAGTAGAGTCACCCCGCCGATGAAGTGGCATTGAGCTCTTTCAACACACAAGAAGTTGGGCTTCATAGAAGCTATCGGCGGGCAGCATATAAACTTTTGCCGGGCCGTAGTTTGCCCGCCCCTGGGCAAGTATAAGTTAATCAAGGTCACCATTTGGTCACTAAGGTCACCAGTTGCAGTTACAAGTGTTACGTTTTTATACAGATAGGATAACTGTGTGGTATGTGAACGCATCTTGCTCAGCGTTCTAGAATAGATTCAAATCAGAGACCTATCTGCCCTCGCATTCACTCAATTTCACTCACCTAAAGAACTTTAAAACCACTCACCAATTTTTCATTGTCATCATCCGATGAAGAATCATAAAAAAATCTCAACCATCGTGTGGCAGCGATGAGTTGATCAACATTTTTTCGTACATCAGAAAATCGTTTTCGTTCAACTTCAAACTGAGATCTTAATTCTTTTTTTAAACGCTTCCGAACCAGGTACGATCTCACCCACGATTGCAGGATGAGGGCGCTGTGTAGGCGGCGACGAATTTCCTAAAAAATAGTTATAAAACTACTTTCAATACATCTGAATATGTCACATAACTTGACAAGGGCTGTAAAGTCAAAGTTGAAGTCTCTAAAAATGAACCCTGTCATTGCTTGTTTTGTCATAAATGGGAATTGTATACCAATAACTTGCTAACTTCATTCAAAAACGCCCATGGACATATAAATGGGAATATACCATATAATGTTCATTTCATCCATATGTAACTAACTTTATCATGCTTAATATTACTTAATGCTTGTAAATTCTCAAGTAGCCTACTGATTTACATTGGCAGTGATGTGAAATGTTTTATGCTTTCAATTATTATAGAAAATATATATTTACTAGTCTGATACAGGAGTTGAGTGAGTCGGTGGGATCAGTGTCTGAGGTTTTATGTATTGAATCCACTGCCCCAACTAATTCATGGAAATAATATACTGTCTGCTATAATCAAAGTGCCAAACAACGACTGTAATGAACAAAGGGTTTCCACTCATGACCCAGATAATTAAACAAAGGGTTTCCAATCATGACCCAGAAACAATATAATTACGATGTGCCATTATGCATTTTAATGTCTCGTCAATTCTCAAACAAAGCCTTCATGATAATTATTGATCTGTCCTGGAGCGGGGGTTGAAGTGTATATATACTGTATAGACGTATACTATATATGTCACTTCAATATACCGCTTCCACGCGGTTAAATGTGTTCATCATATATGTCACTCCAATATACCGCTCCACCGTGGTTAAATGTGTTCATCTGCTATAATAAACCAGTAATATATAACTGTACGTGAATACTGTTATTGGCTGCCAGGACTGTTAAGTTAAGTTAAGCGATTCAAGGAATTGCCGATAAGGCTGAGTCTACAAAACTACAAGGAGTCAGCAAACAGATTAGACCAGCGCTTATAAATTGGTGACCCAGACGTGATCAAGAGACGCAACAACAACAACGACGACGACGACGACGACCGAGCTACGACAACAACGAGAGGACAACTGATAGACTGACTGATCAAATTTGCGGCAACGAACTAAACGAAGGCCGAGACGACAACAACGACGACGAACGAGGACGACAGAGGACTTGGAGACACCAAAATTAAAGGAGAGAAGACAATCATACAGCAGTACACCGACTAAATTAACTCAGAGAAAAAGATCGCCAATGCCGATCGTTGGTACCATGTATTCCGATAGCGAAAATGTTACTCCGATAAGTACGTCGCCCATACAGGTACGGACGTAAAACAAGAGAACATCAATTCGAACAAAAACGCAAGAGAATCGCGAACGGATATAATTTATCATTCATTACACTCTAAAGTATTGTTTTGTTTAATTGCAATTATTATTTCAATTTTTTTCGAGCTCTTTTTTTCTCTTATATACTATTAAACTCTTATATTTATAATTACTATTTACTAATTAAATTTTTCCTATGTTTATTCAGTTGTGTGCATGTTTTATATATTCGCCTTTTTTACCTTTTTCGTTAGGGGGGAGATTTGTAATGAACAAAGGGTTTCCACTCATGACCCAGATAATTAAACAAAGGGTTTCCAATCATGACCCAGAAACAATATAATTACGATGTGCCATTATGCATTTTAATGTCTCGTCAATTCTCACACAAAGCCTTCATGATAATTATTGATCTGTCCTGGAGCGGGGGTTGAAGTGTATATATACTGTATAGACGTATACTCTACATGTCACTCCAATATACCGCTCCACCGTGGTTAAATGTGTTCATCTGCTATAATAAACCATTAATATATAACTGTACTTGAATACTGTCATCAGCTGCCAGGACTGTTACGTTAAGTTAAGCGATTCAAGGAATTGCCGATAAGGCTGAGTCTACAAAACTACAAGGAGTCAGCAAACAGATTAGACCAGCGCTTATAGGGTTATTTAGTGAAATTTTGCGCGAGTAAGGGGTTTAGTTACTTACGGCGGGGANGAACTAAAAGGGAAGTCATGTAATTAGAAACAAGGTATTAAATATATTGATATTAATGGTTAGCGGTTTCATTATTGATTCATTTGTTTCTATTTACTTTTACAGAAAACTTATTCAATGCTTATGTCATTATTTAAATTTTATCATTTAAAGGTCAAAGGCCTTTGGATAGATGCAACTGCAATGCAAGATATATATCTAAATGCAATATAGAAATAAGGTAAATATATAAATATGGACCTGATGGATATAACAATAAATAAGCAAAGAAAAACGAATAATTTAAAATTCAAATAACCCATTAAATGATGCTTTAGTTATTAAATTTGATGACTCAACTTGTCTTAATCAGGGACTGCGTTAGTAAACGCTTCGACTTGAATTAACTCGTTACCAATACCGGGGGAAAAGCACATCGACAATAGCTCGATGGCGCCACCATACGGTGGTCAAAATCCAAAACAGAAAATAATAACCCCCCCTTGTGAATACTTCATTCTATGTCAAGGGTCACGTTACGGATGGCTCAAGAGCACAACCACGCGGTGCTTAAATATGAAATAGAAATATGGTCAAAATAGGCCAATAAATGCACAAAAAAGTTAAGTATAAAAATGATATCAGGTCCATAAAAAAAATGGGAAATAACTGACAGGCAGAGAAAGCTCAGGTGATCAAACCAAGCCCTCTCCATCCGCCAGCTACCAAGGTTCAAGGGTTCAAACTCGCGTACACTACATCGCTACACAGCTACGAAGATGCCGGCGTATCCAAGCAACTGTGCAACAATATAGTGTTTTATAAATACAATACGCAGCAATATTAATACGCTAAATAAATCCAATACGCTGCATTAGTATTGGTATAATGTTCAGCTCAGGGATGTCAAGCTTATCGCAAGCGTTGAATACTTGCAAAGCTCGCACTTATGTACATCCTATGAGCTGGGTGTGATGGAAGGGAAGAGAGAATGCTTCGTCTATGTACCGAAGACACGTCTAGCTCCTCATTCAGTCAATTGAACATAC
Source organism: Halocynthia aurantium (assembly GCA_013436065.1). Taxonomy (NCBI): domain Eukaryota; kingdom Metazoa; phylum Chordata; class Ascidiacea; order Stolidobranchia; family Pyuridae; genus Halocynthia; species Halocynthia aurantium. Next base: position 20,894 of record QXVX01005963.1, read on the forward strand.
TGAAGAGACGACTCTCATTCTCTCACTCCATCTTTAGTCTTCGTTCTCCTTTCTAAAGATACATTACTTTGTGTTATATATTGCAGGTGTATTAGCTTATTAAAACAGTTAATTTCAGTGTCTACATAAATTAAGGTAACTGGAATGATTTAAAGTGGAATAAAAACCCACGTCTTTGCTCCCACTGCATTCTGGAAACGTCGAAGGCCCCCATCTGGTTGTTTCCGGCGTCCTGGTTGCGTCGAAGGCCTCCATCTGGTTGTCCGGCCGCCGCTCCCGCGATGTCGACGTCTCGAACCACGCCGAAGACGTTGCTCGACGCTTCATGTGCGCCAGAGATTTCATCACGGCCGCCGCTCCCGCGATGTCGACGTCTCGAACCACGCCGAAGACGTTGCTCGACGCTTCATGTGCGCCAGAGATTTCATCAGCTCCTTGTCCTCTTCCTTCGCCTTAGATTGAAAAGGAACGTTTAGTGAACAAGGCGTTTTTTTTTAATACGGACGCGTCTGTCATTACCAAGATTCATTCAATTCAATATTTATAACTAAGTACATTATACCAACCGTTGCATGGTGGGCTCATCAACTGTCAGTCCATCAACTGTTGACTCTCCTCCTGTTCTGAAAGGTATAAGGCGAATTTAACATATAAAAAAAACAGTAAAAAGCAACCGGGCCCGGTGCACAATACAACACACATACAAACATCCATACAACACATTAAACAGTAAATATAACATATATATAAAACATGAAGTTCAAATTCCTAGGCATATTCCAGTAATCCTTTAAGAACATTAATATACAAAATCTTACAATTCAGCTTGAAATCTCATTAACCCGTTTGGTACATTAGAAATGTATTTTTCGTATTGAAACAAGCTAGAAAATACAACTGGACTTGTTATTTTGTTTACTAGTTAAGTATTGTTAGGAGTTAAAGGCAGTTATCAATGTTATGAGGAATATAACACAGATATTTCAAGTCAGAAATTTGCCATCAGAATTTGAACCACATGTATATATATATATGTATATACGACATGAAAATAGCAATAATATAACATTGTAATATTTAAGTTTAATCGGCCGCGCACTGACTAAATCTAACCAGCTCTGGATAATCAACTGCTCACACTGACAAACAGCAACACAATGATGGCGAGTAACAATATTTCAACAGAGGAAAGCTAATTTTTTCACGCGCTTCTGATTAAAATTTGAGTTGTGACGTAAGCGCGCCTTTCAGAAACATCTCAACCAATCAAATGATAGGTAGAAAGAAAAAAAATAGGCGACGTTATAATTGGTAAAAGCGTTTGATTACACTGTGATAAGAAAAACGTTCACCAACACTACAAGAGGAAATTTAGTGATGGGTGTTGATACTGTAGCAATACTATTCACACGTCTCTGCAATGTTAGCAGGCTGATAAAGTTTACTTTGCTTTAGTGTCCGTTACTACTAAAATCCACAGTACCACATGTGCCAGCAAATTACTAAATATCGTACTACCATACTAAATACTGATGTAGCTGACATCCTGGCTGCACTGTTCATATCACAGATGATGTGCGACATTAAACGTTCATACAGCTCTTAAGCAATCGAACAAGATCGCCAGATAATAGGATAAATAATTCCAGTACCAGCTAAATGCCAAATACAGCTGTACCATTATAAATTAGCTATAACATTATATATCATGCTATAGCTAACATCTCGTCCGCACGTGGGCGGTATTTCTAATACTGTGGGTTCAAGTATTGTCCTTGCAGCAATATTGGTTAACATCTGCGTTTCATACAATATCATACAATGATCATGAACATTTACACATACTATGAACATGAACATTTACCTTTGGTAATATCATTGGAAAAATGTAATACATACTCTGCCTTCACTTGGCTTTGAACACAGTAGCGTCCATTTTCAATAGAAAACAATATGCTGTACCGTATTTATTCGATTGTAAATCGCGGCTTATATTGTTTTATTTCATCATTTCGCGCGGCTTACATTTTTCCTTAACATACTGAAATTTGGCGCCGTGTACTCCTGCTATCTCCTGAATATAGGAGAAAGGTGTGTTTAGATGTTCGTTCGTCTATAACTCTAAGAGTTCTCGACTACGCGCTCTGAAAACTTGCAAGGGGACCAGTTCCGGGCAGGAATAGGTTATAGGCTACTTTTATTCCCCAAGATCAAGCTCAGGTAGGCTACCCCCAGTATTTTTCAATCTTTTTTGAGCACTTTTCATATTGAAAAAATCTAGCGGAACACCAAACGAAATTTAGGGTATTTTCCTGTGCAAAAAACACCTTAACGGGGAAATGCACCCGTCCCAGGAATATCTTGCGGAGCAGCTAACGATCTTCCACGGAACACTGGTTGAAAAACACTGGGCACCCTATGTTCAAGTGCGGATTACATTAATTTTGAACACAATTTCGCGTGGCTTACAATCGAATAAATACGGTAGCACGTTCATAAATGTGCACAACATACATAATAATGAGGTAATAAATACAAGGACGTAATACCAGAGAATAAACTCTCCATAAATGTTTTATTTGAGTTTTAAAGACTACGAGTTATAGATTTGATGATGATCACAGATGAGAGAAATGATCACATTTAGAAATTATTAAACATGGCAGTGAGTCGTTAATTGAATATATATTTGCACCATTTTAGAATACTAAAAAAAATCGAAACGGCGACACAAGAGTCCATTTTCGTATCCAGGAAAGAGTTTTAATATTACTTTCTGCAGGTTAAAAGATGTTATCAGTTAGTAAGAAGATGGTAGTAGTAAATTACAAGTTGTATAAAAAATGCACGGTAAAAAATTGTGTGATCCGTCATATCAATAATGAAACTAACGCGTGTACTATCTTTAATATTTTGAACTTGAGTGAAAATAATACTTCAGGCATCATAAACTACTGTACCACCATTTTTTTAAATCAATAGAAGATGTGTTACTAAATATAAAACATGTTGGTTTTTCATAAGAAACATTTGAGCGTATTGCATTTGTCTTGTCATGGAAACCTAAGTTTGAAGTTGCTGAAACAGAATGCATGAGAAAAACAGAAACATATTGAAAAGGGTGAAAAATAAGCAATGTTATACAGGTTGAGAATCCCTTATCCTAAATAGCTGTAATCGGGAGGATATTTTCATGGAGTGGACTCAAGTTTAAACACAATATCCATTCACATTACAGAATATAGTTTATATTTATTTTCACTATTTTTTATACATAACACCATCAAGTAAGATATCAGTTTTCACATAAAATGCCAGGTTCTGACTGAAAGGTTCCAGTACATGTGCGTCATGTAAGGTTTGAAAACAAAGCATTCGGTTTGAATACTTGTAAAAAAAGGAAACTGAAAAACACTTTGTGATGTCAGCATTAAAAAAACTTCCGGAGAAATTTCGGATAAAGGATTCTCAATGTTGGAGGGACTGCGTAAAAATTGAATATCACGACAAATTGTACAGGATCTACAGTAAGTTTCATGTCCGTCCATCAACAGGCATATTCAGTGTTGGGAAAAGTCTTGGCAGTGGTGAAAATTCAAAATCTGACTATTACAGAGTAAAATAAAAGTGAAGTCATGTTGGACATGTTGGCTATATATTACAACAAAGGGTACACGGTCTGATGTAAACTTTAATATAAAGGCTAGGAGCTATACATTAGCTCAGTGCTTGGAGGGAAATTTGCAGAAGGGGGGAATTTGGAAAATAGTTTCTAGGTTTTTTTTTCTGTTTACGCAAGGTCTGATGTTATCAGCGCTACATGATAGTTTTCTAGAATCTAGATTTACCTACTAGCTTCGAGTTGTAATGATAAATGACTATAAGTTTCTCAGCACGAGGCTCAGGGTTCTCATTCAAGTTGTATGAGAATTTTTAAATATGTGGTTGATTTTTTGTTCTTTGTTTTCTGTGTAAATAAAAGGGTCTGGGGAGGAAATGCAAGCTGGGGTTAGTAAAGGGGGAATATGGAAAAAAAAGGTGAGAACCTCTGCATTAAATGGAGTATATAGAGAATGTTAACATTTAAAAACTATTAGGCAGTGGGTTGTTAGTTAATTGTATATTGGCACCATTTTAGAACACAAACAAAAATAACAGTCGAAACGGCAACATAAAAGTGACATCTAGCGTCCATTTTCGTATCCAGGAAAGAGCTTCGATAACACTTTCTGCAGGTTTTCGTTGACAACAAACTTATACGACTTTCCAAGGTCAAATCGGCACGTAGGACACGAGAATACATCAGCATTAAAAGAACGTTTCAAGCAACTCTGAAATAGCAAGAGATGGAAAAATATTTAATTTTATTGTAGTTTATCACCCCTAGCGCCCATGGTAGCATCAGATTTAGCTGAGGGTGCCGTGGGTGGGGAACACAGATAAACAACTTACTTTGCAAATATTATGAAGACATTCTGTTGTAATCGGTTGATATACAACATCTTGGCAGCAGATGCACATGAATGTCTCCTGCAGTTTCTTGAAAAATATCTAAAGTAACAATGAAGTAACAATGAATTAACAATGAATAACAATGAAGTAACAATGAAATAAAAAATATCTCATAATGCAATTCTGGAGGAAAGATTGAGAAACATTTGCCCAGTTAGACGACATATTATGGATAGTTTGAGATGTTTTGATGCTCTTTAAACCCTCAGTATCATTTTTGTTAATTCTTTTCGACACCCACAAGTTGTTCAAACTTACCGCTTGTCCTTCTTTCGAGCATTTGACAACTTCTCCCCAGTATTTTCCGTTTATTTCATCCAATTTTATTACTTTTCTCACTTCAGAATCGATTTTATACGATGCAGCTTTCACTTTCTTGTTCGGTGACAAGGGTACATCTGTATATATTTATTGAAGGTAATTAATCATACTCAAAATGAACTATAACCTTTAACCGGGTCATTTACCTGAATCTCTTTTTCTTTTTTTCCCTTTTTTCTCTTCTTCTTCGGCGAGTTTGCTCGCCTGGGTCTCAAGGTAGCCGTCGGGGTACTGAAAAAATAGAAAAAAATATTGATGAAGTTTTGCATGTTCCACAGATGTTGTTCTTTCTGCTGTGAGCACATTTGGTCTGTTGGAACTTGTGACAAATACATCATACTTCAAGCACCGTGTGTTTTTACCTGCAATGTCAATCCGAGTTCTTTGATTCTCTTTTTTCCTTCTTTTGTCCAAGGAGCAGGTTCTGGATCGTCACGTCTTAGTTCATATCTCCAAACAATGAAACCAGATTTCCCTTTTTCAGGCCAGTACTTGATAACCTAAAATACAAAGAATCTTAAACCACAATTCTCAGATCTACCTTAACCCTAAACATGTTGGTTAAAGCTCATCATGGGTGAATTATGGGTTAAACACCGGTCCAAGTAATAGTTTTTTAATGTACAAAAAAGTGAGGATCGTCAAGGAACCTTATAAATTCCATCATATCTGTTTCCATCTTCCGGTGCATATTCGCTATGCTTGGCCCCTTTGTAACTTCTTACAACACGGATGGGTTTTCCTCGTTTCCAGTCGTTAGCGACGTTTCCTTTCTTAGTGTCAACTTTTGCATCACATGTACGAGCAATCGCACTAGAATGATTGTAGTGAAAATTTTAGTAAATATTTTTAGTATTCAATGTGCAGCGAGGCACGAGTCAATAGGAGCCCTCGATTCAAAGCTCGGGAGTGTATTATACATAGGTATAGAGCTTTGTCAGCTATCTGGACATCATAGCTTGGGTGTTTGTTATACATAGAGCCTATTGTACTCTGAAAATTACATGGTGCAATCACTTAATAATAATATTCATTTCAACCCACTTACAGATTATTTTTGGTAAGTATTTGATCGCAGGACTGTTCCGCCGTCCGCTTGTTGCCGGAAAGGTCGCGACCTCCGCTCCCCGTATATGTGAATAGTTCACCGTTGTCCTGCCAACACATAAAACTCGTAAGGTCGAAGGTTAGTAATGAATCGGGTCGTCGAGAAGCTCTCAACACTCAGATGCATACCATACAGTGTTAGAAACATACGAAACATCCAATCACTACATAGAATGCTGCTTGAGTGGTGAGAAGGTCAAGGGTCAAATACGTAAGTTATACCTCATCGTCTTCATATCCACCAGCAAGCACTATTGAATAAGCGCCATCCTCACTTTTGCCATGGATTCCAGATACATGAGGACGATGTATGCCTGCTTCGCTTACCTACAAAAATAAATACTGTTATTGACATTGAAGTATAAAAAAATAGCCAGAAGAAATGCAGTACCAGGCCATGACACTACCAGCAGACCTACATCTATACAGCAGTGTACTAATTCTATCATGTTAGTCTTGTATCACAACTTGTATGAAAGATCTAAGTTTTATATACTACTTGTATGCTAAGCTGCTGGTTAACACATATAAATTCTTGACAGTTAGATGGAAGTGGTGCTCAGCCTTTTTTTGGGGGTGGAATTATCTGGAAAATATAGGCTAAAACTTCTGCTCTAGATGGAGACAGAGAGCAGTTACCTGCATTCTGAATTTCCAAAGAGAACCGACTGGAATTCCCGGGATGGGTCCAAAGTGACTGGACGGCACAATGGAACAAACTCTGCTGCGTCCCACGCAAGCCATTCCCTGAAAAACAAAATCATTGATTGAAAGACCAAGGCTGGATTTGAACCGGCACCCTCTGGATCACACTGTCATATATGATGAAAGTTTGAACAGAATTTCATCTTACAAAGCAGTATTAGTGACTTGACAGACGAATACTGCCAGATAAGATGACGTCACATTCAAATAATTAACCTTGATATTTCATATGAAGAAAAAACTGTGTGTGTGTGTGTAAATAACTCCTAGGGATCTCGTCTCTGCGCTCTGAAAATTTGCACTGGGGTCTGTTTCTAGAACAGATGTGTCAGGGACCTCAGGGTCATCTATTTTTCCAAGTAGGGTCCTCATCACGGCCCCACAGCACAGTTTTTATAAATTTTGGTGCAAAATAAGTGGCATGTACATGGTATGTTATGTCTGTGCGGTCCCATCCCGTTCTAACATTGCATAAGTGTTATGGTTATTACATTTTTTTGATTTCAGTTCGTTTCGTAAGACTTACTTCTATGTAGTTGCAGAGAGTTGGCATCAGCGAACATCATACCGTACAGTATTAGCAGAACTGCAAGCAAATACTATTATGATATGACGGTTGCTAAGACCCAAAGTATAAGCTTAACTTGATAATTGATGAAAGTTCAATCCACTCTGTCATCATACCATCGAACAGTATTAGTGAACATAAAACAACTTATACTGCGAAGTATGATAGCAGGGAGATGTATTTTTTTATCATTTACATTGGAAATCCAACATTGAACTGATGGGCCTATAATTTTAAGGGGGGGCCTACTACCCCTGGTAGGAGAAAAGGGTATACTGATTTGGTATACTGCAAATCAGAGCTTCTCAACCTATTTTTGCTGTGGACCCCCAAGCGCTGATTTAGCCAGGATTTTTTGGGATGGTCAAATTATACTACTTGCTACTTAATATAACTACTTAATCTTAGTGTACTTCGTCTTCTAGTATTTGATAAAAAGCATACAAGGATACCACAGTGCTATTTCGTTTGTTTTATGGTTCATCAGTAATCCCTGTAATCGCGCTGTGGACCCCAAGGAGGTATTAATACAGTTGAGAGTCCCTCATCCGAAATTCCTGGGACCGAGAAGTGATTTCGAAATGTTTTTAGTTATTATAACTTGCCTACTACACTCACCTTTCCCCAATCTCTCTGTGTTGTTGAATTCGTTGATTTCATTTTCGATTTTTTCTTGCTCGCTTTTAATTTCTCTCCGGCTTTCACCACTTCGGTGTGATCGTTGCGACATAAGGGACAGTACCTGCAATTAGACAACATGTAACAAGATATATAGAGTGACTCAGCTCAATCGAGAGGTTGCAGTTTGACTCTCTCGAGTCATCTACATGTACAACTCGCAGTTGACCCAGCAGTATAATTTGGGTACCAACAACAATGGGGTCACTGCAGTGACCTTTAGGGTCCATCATCATCACGGGGGACTGTTTATATCTGGCGTATAAGTCTAAACACTACCAGTAGGCCCACATATAATAATACACTAATTCTATCATGTTAGTCTTGTACTATAACTTGTATGAAAGATCTAAGTTTTATATACTACTTGCATGCAGAGCTGCTGGTTAACACATACAAATTCTTGATAGTTAGATGAAAGTGATGCTGCCTTATTTTTGGGGTCGACATATCCAGCAAATCTAGGGTCAAACCTAGAATCCACCTTAGTAATTCAGGGTAGTAACCCGGTATATAATTCACAGTTGCTACGGTTACCATTCATCTTCCTCCGGCAATCCGTCAAGAGGAGGATCGAGGCAGAACGTGTGAAACGGGAGATTGCATTCATCGCACAGAAGAGTCTTGTCGAAATCTTTCTTCTCTCCGCAGACGTGACACCCGCAGTCTTTGCATTTCTTCCGCGGATTATCGTTGCAACTCGAACATTCCGGGTCAGTGAGAGTATTTCCTGAACAATAAAGAGAGGTTGTCATGGTTATAGACATGAAATATTTGTTTTTGAGAAAATATTTTCGGAGCAAATATTGCCCTATTTTATTCTCTTTAACCTTTCAAATATCAATCCAGTCACGCTATAATATTTGCGAACCTAATGATTGACTAATATCACAGAGTTACCTAAGGAATACAGGATTTGTCCAATCGCGTGTAAAACCTTTCTATAAAAGTTACGCAGCACATGCTCTTAGGGTAATATTATATTTGATCCCATTTGCCATATTTCTCGAGAAGTGTTTCAGCATTATTTATTACCCTGTGCCCGCTACTAATACTAATAAGAACCTACTAAGCAGATCTCGTAAGATAGAATACTAGAATACCATTCAGCTTGTATAAATCCATCTAAAATCATCCTTGAGCAGACATTAAAAGTACAAGGGGTTATATAAGAGCAAGGAACACTGCTACCCTTTACCCTAAGCTATTGAATTTCAGAAAGAAAAAAAACTTAAAATTCAAAACATTGTTAATAAATTCACAAATTTTCTTGCGACTCGACGTCAAGATGTTAATTTGGAGTAGTTTTACTTGAAAAATCTTGANACCTCAGGGTCATCTATTTTTCCAAGTAGGGGGTCCTCATCACGACCCCACAGCACAGTTTTTATAAATTTTGGTGCAAAATAAGTTGTATGTACATGGTATGTTATGTCTGTGCGTTCCCATCCCATTCTAACATTGCATAAGTGTTATGGTTATTACAGTTTTTTAAAATCAGTTTGTTTCATAAGACTTACTATTTCTATGTAGNGGTAGTAACCCGGTATATAATTCACAGTTGCTACGGTTACCATTCATCTTCCTCCGGCAATCCGTCAAGAGGAGGATCGAGGCAGAACGTGTGAAACGGGAGATTGCATTCATCGCACAGAAGAGTCTTGTCGAAATCTTTCTTCTCTCCGCAGACGTGACACCCGCAGTCTTTGCATTTCTTCCGCGGATTATCGTTGCAACTCGAACATTCCGGGTCAGTGAGAGTATTTCCTGAACAATAAAGAGAGGTTGTCATGGTTATAGACATGAAATATTTGTTTTTGAGAAAAATATTTTCGGAGCAAATATTGCCCTATTTTATTCTCTTTAACCTTTCACATATCAATCCAGTCACGCTATGATATTTGCAAGCATAATGATTGACTTATATCACAGAATTACCTAAGGAATATGATTGATTTGTCCAATCGCTTGTAAAACCTTTCTATAAAAGTTACGCAGCACATGCTCTTAGGCTAACATTATATTTGATCCCATTTAATTCTCGAGAGTGTTTCAGCATTATTTATTACCCTGTGCCCGCTTACCAATACTAATCAAAACCTACTAAGCAGATTTCGTAAGATAGAATACTAAAATACCATTCAGCTTGTATAAATGAATCTGAAATCATTCTTGAGCAAACATTGAAAATACAAGAGGTTTTATAAGAGCAAGGAACACTGCTACCCTTTACCCTGAGCAATTTGAATTTCAGAAAGAAAAAAAACTTAAAATTCGAAACATTGTTAATAAATTCACGAATTTTCTTGCGACTCGACGTCGAGATGTTAATTTGGAGTAGTTTTACTTGAAAATCTTGACTCGAAGTCAATTATAATATTTATTAAATACTTTTATACCACCTGCAATATATTATTTATGAACGGTGCGTGTCTAGGTGACAGCATCGATGAAGCGTAACTTTTTAGGGAACTATAACAGCATAACAAGACAGGAGAAATATGTGTTTGAATCCAATGAAGCAAATAATAACAGATCCGCATGAATTAAGATTTCATAGATTTGCTGAATATCTACAGACAGTTCAATAAGTGTAAGTTCAACTATCAGAGACCTATTGGCAGTAGTAAACCAGGCTCATGAAGTTACTTTGTCTGTATAAGTTTTATCTACTTGTGGGTCCCAGGCTGAACTCATCAGTGGGCCTAAATTCATAGAAATGTCTGCATGTCTCAATAATCCTTATACAGTGGAACCCC
>QXVX01005963.1:63134-80707 GCA_013436065.1 Halocynthia aurantium
ATTTAGAGCATATATATGAGCAAAAGTCCAATAGCAATCCATGTTCAAAGTTATGGTATATTTGTCAAACTTATTTAAGCTTAAACTTACTTAACTTAAACTTAAACTTAAGCTTGAACTTACTTTCACTATCAGTTTCAAAGTACAATACTGGATTTCGTGAGCTATCTCCTTTATAATTCACAGCAATAAATTCCATCTCGTACTTTGTTCCAGACTCGAGCGATTCGATTACGGCGTGATTTTTGCTCGTATGAAACAGGTAATCCTGCCACTTATGCCTGTTCATTGTTTTCAAACGAACCCTGACGTTTGTAATGCCGTGACGACTGTCAATCTTCCACCACACGACAGCGCTATGTGCCGTTATATTTGTGATTATTGCCTCACTAGGTGGCGGCGGTAAGCCCAGACTCAGCGTCCTGATTGTTTTCGAATCGGAATGCGGACCACTCTGCTCAGTTACTGCGGCCATCGCAAAGAGATAGACGGTGTCCGAGCGAAGGGAATCAACTTCTGTGCTCTGGATAGTACCAAGAACCAGCTAGAATAAAAAAATTAGTATTTGATTAGATTTCGGGGCATTTTTTAAATTACCTTTAAAGGCAGTTTGCTGCCTTGTGCCATTGAAGTGTCCAATTTTAGATCATGTGAATCAAAGTACATATCATGTCATTTCCGATACACATGTAACAATGGATATAATATGTTTGAACCTCTTCTCACACTGACTATGTAGCAATAAGCACCGGTTATCCTAGTAGTAGAAAATATTTAACTGGCCATATATTGGCTTTCAACAAAACACTACCAAATTCAAGATCAGGTCTAATCAGTTATAGTCAGAATGCACTGGAGCCCAAAGAAGCAACCCGCAAACATTAAAAGTCACATCTTTTTATTAGGAACGAGTTATCAAGTTTTCTTCACACTCGTCTCACCATGTCATGATACTTCTCCTCACATTCTCTAGCACTTCACTAGTCAGCTTACCTATCTATTTCCTGTAAGTCTAAAACAGTAACAACATTTCCCGCCATTGAATCTCATGTTTAAGAAAATGATATCATTGTATTACATGTCTCCCATCATCCTACGTCAGTATATCATCACCTGTTATCGTTGTATTTTCCACTACTATTGGTTTCCAATATTACCATCATTAGTTGCCTACAATACCCGTTATCTTTGTATTTTTCACTACTATTATCATCATTAGTTGTCTATACAATTCTACTCCCTATGAAAATTCATACTGAGAACCAGTTGCATTTAGATCGAATGCTAACCTTTGAATTCCAATGCTCTTCCTTTTTCCTTATGTCATCTGTGTACATGATCTTGTACTTTTGGATCTTTCCAACATATTCTGATGGCGGAGGAGGTTGCCATTGAATGATGACCGACTGTGGTGATTTCTTTGTGATTTCAGTAATGAGAGGCGAATGAAGTGGTTCTGGGATAATTATAAATAAAATAAATTGGAAAATATACTAATGATCTTTGTCCCTAGAAAATATTTAACTGCAATTAGGGTTTGGCCACAATATAGAATAATAAACCACCAAATTCAAGATGAAGTCTAATTAATTTTTGCATGTTCTATCAATCAATAAATATACAGTGGAACCCCGGTCGGCGACCATCTCGATAACCAGACCACCCCGGTATCACGACCACTTTTTTTTGTGTATTGTGATGCATTGCAATCTGTTTCAATAACGCGACCACCCTGCTAACGCGACCACTTGACTTGACTTGACTCGTGGGTGGTCGACTTATCGGGGTTCCACTGTATATTACTGTAATTATTTTGCAATAACCAAATGTCATCAAATATGTAAGGCAAAAGAAGATATCTTACTTTCGCTCATGGTCTTCTCTGCTACCACATTTGACCAATCACCCTGTGCAATGGTGTATGCTCGAATTTTGAAATTGTATTCAGTGTATTCGTTCAGTCCCTGAAAAATGGAATTTTATGCATTTGAAAACATAAACATGATGATTTTACTGCATATTAGATTAGAGACATAGGTAAACATAATACATAGGCCCTGACCTTATTGAAGGTATAAGAGATTGAAAGTTAGTTTAATAACATGTAACAAGGAACAGATCAACTTTTCAGTAATGTACTAACTAGCTGCAAGTATGAATGAACTATCAGCAGTAGTACAATCACGTAGCTATATGAAGGGTTCTGATCTAGAGTGGGGCAGCTGCCACGTTTGCCACACTCAGCAGACTCCCGTGCTTACCCAATGTATGAAAATTCTTTCACAATAATATATTGCTAAATTACATCATCAAATTCAAACCTTTACTGTAACTTTTGTATCGTTTCCGTGCACTTTTGGCGTTCTGATAAGATGCCATGAATCTTCCTCTTTCGACATCATCACATCATACTCTGTAATAATACCGTTAGGTCGGATCGGTCTCTCCCATCCAAGCCTCAGTTCCGAAGAAGTTTTCGAAAGAACGTGAAGATTCAGTGGTTTAGAAGGAGCTGTAAAGTAAAAATATCCATGATGTTAAATACAATGAGTTATAATTGGTTCCTTTGAGTAGGTCGGAAACGAAAGCAATTTATTGGGAGCCATGGTTGTAGCGTTCAATCCTAGTTCATGTGAATAAATCAAACTACATATCATGTCATTTCTTCTATACATGTAACAACTGATATAATATGTAGCGTGTCGCTGTTCAGATCCCTCCTGAGACGCTGACTATGGAGCAATGAGCACTAGCTCTTTCAGTGGTAGAAAATATTATGAAGTAGAGTCTCGACAATTAATTAGCTTTCTATAATAAACTACTAAATTCAAGAGGGGGGGGGGGGAGTTATACAGATGTGGAGTCAGACTGCACAAGCGTATAAAGGGATGTGTATCTGAGAATGCATACTTCTGGAGTTGGACATATTTCTCCTCTGGGACCTCTGAGCTCAATAGCATAACAACACAAAGAGAAGCAGATTGTACTGGTACATTCTGCATTTATCAATAAACATCTAATATTGAACAATAAATTCTGAATACCTTCTTGTTTAGTCTTCACAATTACACTTTCACTGAAATTTCCATGCCCTTCGTGATTATAAGCACGCACACGAAAATGATATCTCGTGAACGGTGCAAGATTCTCTGCAGCAAATGTGAGCGTTGTAACATTTATAAATGCTTGTGCTGTATTCGCCGAGTTGCTGTCGAACTCTTTAAATAAAACCTGAAGAGTAAAAAAAGTTCATTTTGAAATTTAATGTCCATTCAACCTTCATAAACCCACAATTTTGAAATTATTCAAAAAAGTGATCTGGGGCCCCGATGGGGACCCCTATTCGAAAAAAAAGTAGCCAAGGTCCCTTTCGCGCCCGAAACCGATCCCCGTGCAAATTTTCGGAGCGTGTAATAGAGAACTTTCGGAGTTATGGACACACGAACATCCGACATACACACACACAGTTTCTCCTTTATTCATAAATGTGTGAATTTGATTACACGTTTTATTGTTTTCGTAATCGCTCTTCCAATTCTCGATCATGGCAATGAATCAAAGTACATATTGCGTCATTTCCTATACACACAAGTAACAGTGGTTCTTAATATGTAGCGAAGCACTGTTTAGATCCCATTCTCTTTACCCAAATGAGTGGAAAGTAAGTCAAACACAGAATAATTGTAATTGTAATTTCTTGTGTCTGAACTCAAACTGCTTAAAAGTGCTATTGCGAAACAATGTGGAGCTTTACGCGGGGTATTAGTGAAGTATGGGTATCGGACCAATTATATGGACTCCTTGGGGCCTGAGGCATTCTGTATTTTCCGGTTTTATGGTACCAAGTCATCGAAATACGTAATTAATTCTACCCCAAAGCAGGCTTGTGAGGACAGTTGTTGAAAATTAACTAAGAAAAAAGCGTTGGAAAAAACTCCGGTTTTCTGGTCGTTCCGGATTTCGGGACGCCGACTAATTGATCCGGCAGTAAACTTCTAAATGGATGAAATAATTCATAATGTGATTCAGGAAAATATAAAAGACCTCGTAGTTAGATATCGTATATGGCTGAGCATTGGCCGGAGGTTCCCATTCAAAATGCATTGATCGGGAAGTTCTGTTCAGAAGTATAACTGTCGGTCCTGCAGGTTTCACTGTAAAAATAATAATGAAAAGGTCAATGGAAGAATCCACTTATTAAGCCTTTCATAAATGATTAGTTGCACAGAAGATTCCATTTTTTGACCCTTCAATACAACAGTTATACATCAATGCAGTTTTACACCACCACACCAAGGGGGTTCACACATGTAAAAAACATTGTAAGGAATATTTTAACTTACCTAGTGTTCCCATGGTAACTCGGACTTCTTTTGAATATGGACTATCGCCAGCACAATTGTAAAGCCTTATTTTGACACTGTAAACAGCAAACGGTTTCATATTCTTCATTGTCACCGTATTTAAGTTGCCAAATGCATATTCGGCTTTGCTCCAACCAGAAAGTTCACCTACAAAAAACAACATAAAGATTGTCAAACGATTGCAAATCCAAAGTTTGTAAGCAGGGGCAGTGGAGTAGGAGAAATTCTAGGGCTACTGGAATCTGAATTAGGAAATAAAGTACTGATTTTAGCTGTGAATTTAAATACTAGAATAGTGGTGGAATCAGAATAAAATGCACGGAATGTTGCTCTGTTATTAATGAATATAATTAGAGAAGTATCAAATATTAATAAATCAAATTTTGGGAACCAACTCCAGTGTTTTTTTGAAAAAAAGCTTTCTATATATTATTCGGGAACTGTGTGAGAGTACAACAATCACTGGAGAGATGATGATGAACCCAAGAGGTTACGATAACCCCTCCAGAGGTCACCATCATCGCAGCACTGACCCTGACGTTTCTGCTACCCTATTTATACAGCTGGGATGACTGTCAGTCAATGTGAACGAAGGAGAGATCTGAACAGTGCTAAGCATTACATACACCAGCAAGTTTTCCGTTGAATCACAGAAACCCGATGTCTTTCACATTTGTTACCAGCCTGACTGACTGAAGTTCTTACCGAGAATTTTATAATAAATCTTGTAGCCAAGAACATCTCCTTTTGTATTATTTGCAAGCGGGAGACTCCATGACAGGTAGAGTATCGTATTATTAATTGCATGAATGCTTCTTATGGTTGGTGGTTCTGCTGGCACTGAAAAGTGAAAAAAAAAACATTCGCATATCTCCCCACTTGATTATTTACTTTACTGCTATTTGTGCTGTCATAAACATAGCATATATTTTATAATGGGTCTGTCTATGTCTGTCACTTAACGCATAAAACTAATTAAATAGTCTGTACAGGAAGTTAAAAAGAGACAACTTTTCAAAAACAAGTCACTTACTTCCACAGTTTGTTCTTATAACAGCCACTGGTCCTGGTGGACCACGCCCACTTTCCCCGCCTACTCTGAACAGCATCACTCTGAATGTGTAGTTTGTAAACGGCTTCAGATTATCAAGTTTCACTTGGTCTTTCTTCACGTTACTGACAATAGCAAAAGCAAAATGAGAAAATCCCTAAAAATGCAGGTGGGATCAACCAACTCCGGGTGTGCTGGCGCAGAAGAGGAGGATTTCCTAGTCAGTGTATATATCTTATTTCATTGAAGAACTAGCAGCAAATTATTAGTGACCCGGCAAAATCAGGTTTAAACGCTTTCCATTCATTTCATATTGTAACCTTCAATAACCTTATATATAGGATGATTGAAATGTGTTGAAACTATCAGAGTTTTCAACTGAAAAAGTTATTTTTAATCCAGTTATTTTTAATTCAGACTTACTCATACATTACAAATGAAGAATAGGATGATTGTTTGAAAAGAAGAACGCTTCGATTGATAGGACCATCTCCTTCGAACGGACGACTGTTAAGTTTAATGTGCAATGACGTTGCTGTTCTTGCGATCAGTGATGGAGAATGGATAGGAACTGGAAGAACTGTAACAAGAACACAAAATTAAAAAAAAAAATTTCGCTGATATTTACGGCTGATACAAGAATTTCACTTGACAGCAAAACATAGTGTTCAAACTTTCATATTTTGTTGCGTTGATAACTCACCAGAAATTGTGAAATTGAATTCTTTCTGTGCAATTCCTGCTCTTGTGGTTGCAACGCACCAGAAAAGTCCGGCATACGATCCAACAACGAGCGAAAAGATTGTAGTAACGAATGTGTCAGGTAAATTAGTCTGGATTGGACCAATTTCAGACATATCCTTTCTCTATAAAAAACAGATAATGAATTTTGAACCAGAGTAAAAGACTCGATGAATTTCTCCGATGTTCGGCATTCTAGGGCCAAATCCCAATGTCAAATGAAGTTTGACCATACTTATATACAGTTAAAAGGTCGTTCCTTCGACGCCAGATAGCCTAAACGGATTTGATTGGCCCCGCAAAAATTGTTATTATAATAAATGTGCGAATATATAGCTTAGCCTAAAGACTAAAAGATGAATTTCTCCAACTTCCTCCTAGTTAGCTTTTACTGTATATTGTATAAGTAATGGGGGCAACATATTTTATTGTGATCATATTTAAATCCCTTACCCTTAGAATTACTTCCCCATGTTGCGGTGCAGGGACTCCGGTAACCGAGCAATGAATTTCAACTTTTTGTCCTTGATTGACCTTGAAAAAATAGGAAAACAATGTTGGAAATGCACAAATGCATCTGTTGTAAGTAATTGAAGTTATCAACAGCCTGAATTTCATCCCAAAAGAGAACAGAACTCACCACAAATGACGGAATAGCAGTGATTCTATGGATTACTGGTTTTTTCTCTTCAGCTGCATCCGGATCATCCTCTTGGTTCCTGCGAATAGTAAATCATAATACAATGTTAATAAATGAAATAATTAAAATCGCTTCACACATTTCTTGTAAATCTAAAACAGTAACATTCCCCACCGTTAAATCTCATGTTTAGGAAATGATATTACTTTAATACATGTCTCCAATCATCATACGTCAGTATACATCACCTGCTATTGTTGTAATTCCACTATTATTGGCTCCAAGTATTACCATTATTCGCCTATAGAATTCTACTCTCTATAATGTATGGTATGTGTGGAAATAGTAGGGCAAGGCATAGCACAACTCTTTGAATACTGCTGGCCATTTTCAACTATACCCAACACCAAAGCAACACTACTATATAAGTGTAATTAAAATGCGAGCACCTGGAATGCTGTACTTAGGTCTGTTTAACTAAAATAATACCTTGTATAAGGGGTAACTGGTGGAGCAGGAGAACTATATCGTATAATAGCATTATTAGGGGTCTTGCAGTAAGCCCCTTTCCACCTGTGTCCACATACACACCCTTGGAAACGGTCGCACCTTCCGTAATTGTGACATGAGCACAGTATCGCACACCCAGGTCCGTAGTAACCGGAATCACAAGCTGTAAAAGAATGGTCCGTAAATACATTGATGAAAGTACAGCATAATTAAAACTTTTGATTCATTATTGATTAATTTTGAAACATTGTTGAGCAAATTTAGTCATACTTACGGTCCTGGCAGTTGGGTCCTCCCCATCCAGGCATGCAGTAACATCCTCCTATGGAACATAGCTGGAGACCTTTACAAGATCCCGGGCTCCCATCATCCTTATTTTTCACAGTTGAACATCTATGTTCACAGTTATTTCCGAAGTAGCCAGGAGTACAAGCTGAAATGCAGAGAAAAAGTTTGAGGTCTTCAAGTTTTTAGTATAAGGGACACATCTGTGATTATCTATATTTCTAAGAAATTGTTCATCATCAAATTGTTCACAAGACAGGTGGATGTAATGTTTTTGCCCCTTTTTTTAATAGATTGCTCAGGAGAATAAACCAACCTTCCTGACAGTGGTGACCTCTGAAGCCTGGAAGGCAAATGCATATACCGGTTTTGTCGTCGCAGTAGCCTCTGTTACGACACACTGGACAAGGTCTGCTACAATTAGGCGACCATCGGTTAGTGACACATCCTGCAAATATAATTTAATGATCAATGCAATAGAACACAACAAGTGCAAATTATATTAAAACAAAGAAAATACTGAATAAATGCACTTACTAAATTGCCCAAAGCCAGGGTAACTATATCTTTGTTACCCTCCAAAGTTAGGAGTCTAAACCAATAAGAACTGGGCCCATACGAATAAGATCGATTCGCGGTACATTGGTACATTTTTCAAGTTTATCAGTCGTACAAATAATCCGCGTGGTATCGTTTAACCAACGCGCGATTAGATCTTGGCCGCGAAATTTACGAAACCTACGACAACACAACGTGAAACAAAATGCAGACAGCGTTTATCCCATCCGCCTAACTGTAACTTTTTTTTTTTCGTAACCAAGTTGAGAAGAATTATATTTAAAAGAATACTCGGTACGAAGGTGCTCTGCAATTGAAGAAGCGGCAATGTCCTGCTGTATAATCGATCAGTATATGTCAAACTCATTATAGTCAAACTACGAACAAAAAATGTGAAAAATATCAATGATAACGTCCTTCAGTGGTAGTAAAACCACTCATATCACGTCCGCCGATCTGGGAAAGTAGTATATTCAGATTGGTCAAAGAACGGTCGCAAGGTGGCCGCAAAGAGCAGTAAATAATAATCACCAAATAAACATTCAATGAGACGCTAAAAACGCACCCCAATCCCATATTGTATTAATTTGCTTACGGGATAAAGATAGTCACTACATGTAGTCTATTTATCCCGACCTGTCTAATTACTGTTGTAGCAATCAGTTCTATATCACGGATCATGTATTTCCTATATACATGTAACAGCGAATACAATGTTGCATAGCACTGTTTGGATCCCTTTTAACACTGATTATGTAGCAAGAAGCACCGGTAATCTGTGTGGTAAATAACTTCTAGCAGCAGTTGAGTTTCGGTAATAAATTGACTACTAAATTCAAGATGAAGTCTAATCAGTCATACAGATGTGGAGTCAGACTGAGCAAGCGAATGAAGAGGCAAGAAAGAGCAAGAAATAATACCAGCTCATATCATAACCCAGTCATTAGATAGACCATGAAATTAACAATAATTTATACGATTTGCTTCCTTACCTCTAACAACTAGTGTCGTTCCAGCAGCATGTAGTTTATCTTCTTCTGTGTGATGAGCCATGTACACGCCAGCATCATCTGCTTCCACATCACTGATGACCAGAAGCCGTCCACCACCAGCCTGTAAAATACGGCATGATAAGTTGTTCTGTGAATCGTCGTCATAAAAGTCATCGTCAAAAAAATACACACAAAAATAACTCAGTCATCTTCCAAATGCC
The DNA here is from genome assembly GCA_013436065.1 of Halocynthia aurantium. Classification (NCBI taxonomy): domain Eukaryota; kingdom Metazoa; phylum Chordata; class Ascidiacea; order Stolidobranchia; family Pyuridae; genus Halocynthia; species Halocynthia aurantium. Next base: position 72,497 of record QXVX01005963.1, read on the forward strand.
GACCTTTTTTGAATAATGTACAGTTTAAATACTGTACAGTAAAAATACAACATCGCACTTGGAACGTATTGTGTTCACATTGTATTAAAATACGTTTCCTATCGTGAGAATGAATCAAACTACATATCTTGACATAGCCTATACATGTCATATAATACAGCCTAATAATAGCTCACCAAAGAGCTATTTATTGCTCTCTTTCACACTAACAATGAACGACTACTATTTTTACCGTGGAAAGTATTCAACAGAATGCGGGATTTACTTTCATAGCAAGAGCATATCGCCTTTCTTATGCTGACTATGGAGCAATAATCACATGTTTTCTTAGTAGTAGAAAATGATCAACTGCAGTTGGGTTTAGGCCATAAATTGGTTTTCCATAGTAAACTACTGTATTTCAGTAGAAAATGACGGTTCGCCTTAGTATTAACGTAGTTAATCATATTTTTCTCAAGGCTGAATGATCGTTTAATTACACTTCCAATAAGTAAAATAAAATAAGATGTAATTTAGCCTTGAAGCAATATGAGATAATTCCCATTAAATATTTCCTTCTCACCTCCCATATTCGTGAAGATTTAGAAGACGACTTCGTGTCTATCACGTGTCCGTTTTTATACCACGTGACTTTTCTCAACTTACTATCGACCGATCGCGAGGCCAGCTCCATCTCTATGACGACCTTGTATCCAACGGTAACAATTCTTGAAAAGTATTTGGGCTTCAGAGTACCTGTGTGTGAAATTTAGAGATAATACTGGCTTAGAAAACCACGTTCACCAGCCCCAATTGAGAACGCCCTTGTCTACAATGTCACCTTAGAAGCGCTTACCATTTACGTGCATTTTAACAACAGAAACACTGTGATTTCCTCGGCCACAGCCAAACGCTCCAATCGCTTTCTCCATGTTTTCTCCAACCCAAGTGTATTGCATTCCGGTATCGTTTAGTACAGCTCTTGTCGCGCTCGACTGAAATACGATTGGAAACAAATATATATCCGTTAATAACTAGAAATACGATCAATGTGTAACTGGCAAGGCTGTCAAGCTTTAATTGCGCCAAAGGCAGAACCCCCAACACATAATTCAACTGTTACACAAATTAATATGAAGGAACTATGCAGTGTCTCTGGAGCACAATCATTTTTGCGCCCCCTGGGAGCCCGCACCCGTAGATAGTAGGTATAGCCGGATTTACCTACTTGTTGGACCCAGGCCTAGGTGGAGGCTAATCTCACTGGTGGGCCCCCTAATTTTACACGAATAACCTTTAACCTCACCTGCGTAGTAGCACTTCCGCTCCATCTGAATAATCTTCTTATGAATAGAGACGATTTGGATGCGCTGCCGCCCAAATCAGCACATGTAAGTGACGTACTCTGAAGATCGCTGACTAACGGTGAATGACTCAGCAAAACCACGTTCCCGCCGCTTCGATCTGAAGAGTTCAAAAAATCATTAAATCGTCACAAACAATCGGAAATGTACAAATGGTTTCACAAGTTCGCGGGGTCTTGCTCGATGCTATTATTACATTACAATGAGCGATATATGACGTCGGGAATACCGGCATGGACTTGAGACATTGCCAGAAATCACTCAGTCGACCCAGCTGTTAAATAGGTCGGGGTCACTGCAGCGACTATGGCGACACACAGCAAGGTTAAAGTCACCACTTAGGTCTGGTATTATCCTGTCAGTGATCATAGGCAAGACCATCCTAATCTAAGTTATCAAATATCATTCTAGGCCCTAGGGAGCTTTTACAAGTGAAAAAATGACCCACAACCTTTAGTCCAGGCCTGCATCTAAGGCATTAGTTCCCAAACTGCAGGCCATGGCTCAGTAGCGGGCCACGAAGACATTTTCAGTGGCCCACAGAGCTATTTTGAACAGACTATGTGCCGTGAGGCTTCCGATTATAAACCTTTATACTGTATTTTTATGTTTAATACATCGCCTATGGTTTTGCCCATCCAGTCGTTGTAAATTTTTTACGAAACTTTGCGTGAAAACTGAAAGGTCGTTAAAGCAATGACATTTGTTTGGCAACAACTGGGCCACATGTCTTTAGTTCGTTCAATAAGTGGGCCAAGTACTTAAAAAGTTTGGACACCACTGACATAAGGGAAAGTGTATCATTTACAATCAGACACTGCATCATCAAAATCTGAGTAAATATGGAATGTAGGAATGCAATATTGTTGTTTTTCAGGAAACACAGTCGCGACTGAATACTACTCACGTGTTAGTGATGTCAGAATCAGTAGGAGAATGGATGTTTGTGTTGCCATGGTCATGAAAATCGAAAAATATGAATGGTACAACATTTAAAAAGAGTAACAAATTATGTATTCAAATAGTAAATTAATTTTTGCTGAAAAATGAGGTTGATAATTCTGTGGCGAAAAAAACAGGTAACAGATATGTTCAGCAGCATTTAATTCTATATATAGGGAATGGATACAAGACATGATATTCCTATACACACAATAAGACGAGCTGTATAAAGTATAATAGTTGTAACTTGATGATCGTACGTTAAACAATACGGTATAATAGTTCCTCGTCCGTTCTTGCCACTTTATTCACCTGCGCCTATCTGACTCCACCTCTGTATAACTGATTAGACTTCATCTTTAATTTAATAGTTTATCGTTTGAAGCCAATTTATAATCAAAACCCCAACCGCAGCAAAACATTTTTTACTTCTGGAATACCGTTGCTTATTGCTACATAGTCAGTGTAATGAGTGCTACGCGACGTTACAATGTAACTATAACCCCTTCTAACACTGACTAAGTGGCAATAAGCACTGGTTATCTCAGTAGTAGAAAATGTTTAACTGCAGTTGGGTTTCGATCTTAATTGGCTTCCAATAATAAACTATTAAATTCAAGATGAAATCTAATCAGGTATACAGATGTGGAGAAGACGGCACAGGCGAAAAAAAATAACACATCATCCAACAGAAATTATGAGGTACTAAAATATAGTGTCCGCCTCGCTATAGTAGCAACAAAGTATAGTATAGTAGCAACAAAGAATCTCNAAATATGAATGGTACAACATTTAAAAAGAGTTACGAAATGGTAAAAAATGATGTGTTCAAATAGTAAATTAATTTTTGCTGAAAAATAAGGTTGATAATTTCTGTGGCGCAAAAAACAGGTAGCAGAGAGGTTCAGTAGCGTTCAATTATATATTGTGGAAATGACAATGTCATTCCTGTACAATAAGACGAACTATTACAACAATTAGTTGTAACTTGATGATCGTACGTTAAACAATACGATTTAATAGTTCCTCGCCCGTTCTTGCCTCTTTATTCACCTGCGCCTATCTGACTCCAGTTCTGTATAACTGATTAGACTTCATCTTTAATTTAATAGTTTATCGTTGAAAGCCAATTTATAATCAAAACCCAACCGCAGTTCGAAAAAATCCTTTTGGAATAACCGGTGCTCACTGTAACGTTACATAGTCAGTGGCTTAAACAGCGCTACGCGACATTACATATGTACATTACAACCCCTTCTAACACTGACTAAGTGGAAATAAGCACTGGTTATCTTAGTAGTAGAAAATCTTTAACTGCAGTTGGGTTTCGATCTTAATTGGCTTCCAATAATAAACTATTAAATTCAAGATGAAGTCTAATCAGGTATACAGATGTGGAGAAGACGGCACAGGCGAAAAGAGAAAGGAACTATATTAACATATTATCCAACAGAAATAATGAAGTACTAAAAATAAAATATACAGGCCGCCTCGTTATAGTAGCAACAAAGAATCTCTGCTTCCTTTGACATAAAGAAACTTGATTTCTATTCGATCTGACTCGACTGCCTAACTGAGATCAAACAACATTTCTTCAGCTCTGGGAAAAAGGAATATTTGGGCGAAAAACGATTATTTTTTTGGTGACTTGTGTTTGAGAAAGTTTGCTCGCGGAACAATCGGAAACAATTAAGCTTATTTAGTTCGACAAGCAGCCTACTGAACTGAATGCGGATAAACACGCTGTCAAATTCTATATAGAATGCAACTTAGTACCGTATTTATTCGATTGTGAGCTGCGCGAAATTGTTTTAAAAAATTAAGGTAATCCTTGATTGTAAACTGCTCTTGAACATAGGGTAGCCTACCTAAGCATATCATCTGATCATTTTTCTACGGCAATATCACAAACATCAGTCACATTTGGCGTAATATCGTAGAACAAATTGAGATTCTGTCAATTTATACTTCTAGGTTTTAGGTTATCAGTTTCGTTTATATGTTATTGTATTTTGTGGAGTCAGAGGTTAATTCAATCCCTTATGAGAGATACTGTGAATCTAAGTATAATCTGAACTTAATCTCCTATGTTAAAACTTATTATTAATTTCGTTGCACCCAAGCATTGTGTACCAATATGAAAGGGGATACATTACAACATTACGTAAAAACTAACAGATCGGTCAAGCTGAAACAAATTACAATGCGTATTTCATGTTCCCTCTTACGTCCGCGACACACAGTTTGGAAAGCACTGCCCTAAGTCAATCGAGTCACCAAAATACGCTGTCATATGGCAAAACAGTAGATAGATACTGTACTACTAAAATAAAATGACTTGTGACATGGAGGTGTACTCTGAACAAAGCATTGAAATATCATGAGACCCAACACCAGTCATAACTTTTCACCACAAAATATTCGCTTACCAAAACTCGTTTTCATGTATTGTGGCAATGTAGACTCAATGATTTCCTGTTAGGAGCCTTTTGGAGTCCTTTTACGTCACAGAGTGGTCTCTCACGTTTTTTCTCAATCACTTGCATCACGTGGATGGAGCTGATCCTAATCAGGCTTCACTTGTGGTCTTGTGGATATTCTAGCCACCATTCTTCCAGCCTTAGGATCGTATGGGGAAAGATATTGACAGCTCTGTTGTGTAGACTGAATGATATTAGTTGTAAATCGAATATTACTTACCCAATACTTCACACACAACATTCCTAACATCACGTTCAACATTCTGTGAAAATTTCGAGTAAATCAGAAAAGGAAGTTCGGAATGATTTGTATTCAAAGCTGCTTTGAGCTGGTAGCCCATTCACGAGGCATATTTCGACGACGCAACTTTATAAATTATTATTTCCTACAAAAAAGACTGGCCACGATGGCTGATACAGGCTCATTTTTTGTATAAATATCTCAATAACTCTCTTGCGCCATCTCGAGGATAAGGACGATGATATTTTTCAGTAATGCGCAACCAATATAAATATTTATTTAATTAGCATTCTACACCAACAACTTTCATACAACACTTCACCTAGCTGGAAGATCATACCGGATTTAACAATGGTCGTGAATCGATCTTCAAACTGTACATAAAAAATATTAGTTTTGGATGGAAGAACGGCCTCCTGGGCTGTATGAAACCCTAACCCCTCACTATAATGATTAGCCTACTTGTTGGGGCCACTGCATGTTGTGTTACAGCTTGACCTAGTGGGAGAAGGATGCCCCAGCAGTTTCAAGACCCACTCTGTTACTGCTTCCACACCCTCTCATATCAACCCCAGCATTCAGATATCAAGAGTTACTTCATGCACATTTGTGCTTATTGCTAAATTTTTCACTGCAAACGCACAGAGATTTTTTCGGTTTGTTCGCATGTGGCTCAACGTAGGGCCGTTATTTAAATGTTGTCCTTGCTGACTCATAGTTAATTTAATTCTGTCCGTCATCGTACGAAAAGAAGGCAGTGGATACGAGAGTGACCGCAAAAATTCATAACTGAAAAATAAAAAAGTATGATAGACCATTGAAGCTAGAAGCGTTAATTTCGATCTCGAATATAAAGTAAAATTATTAACCCTTTATGTCCAGTGGCAGCTCGTATCTGCAGACATCTCTCGATAGTTTTATCACTCCATGATGCAGCTTTAAAACTCGGATGTCTCAATGCTTCTATCTGATCATGACTGAAAATTTTTTCCAAGTTCGTCGTCTGATTGTTCATTTGTTTCTTCATAGTGGCTAGCTATAAACAATTAAAAATTTAATTTCAAAATGATTCAGGAACTGGTTCTGCAAATTTTGCAGTACAACGGAACATCATTCGAGACTTTACTGTGAATGCATTACCTGTCTTTTGAGCTTTTGAATCTCCAAATGCAGTGATAAACATTTTTCACATGGTTTATGTCGAGTCCCAACATCATCCTCCTGCTCATGCTCGCAACTATCATCTTCCGTTTGAACATTGTCACTCTCTTCATCAGAAAGATCGTCTCCATTTTCATCACTATTTTTATCATCAATTTTACGTCGTTTGGAGTAACAGTGATCCTCGCGACCAGAATCGATTTCTAATTCCACTGAAGGTAAAGAAAGGTGTGTGGTTTATATAATGAAATGTTCGCTATATAATATACAGTGGGGCTTGGACCCAATCCGTTGCCCAATGCCCTTCGACCTCCGACTTAATTAATTCAAGGTAGAATAACATTATTTAATGCCATGACACAGTCAACATCTGTTAGCATGAAATGAAAGTTCATCTACCAGTTACTTGGGAAGGAAGTGCATTATCCCTCTTCAGCCATCCCCTCTCATCGACTTGATGTTTTGGTGGTTTTGGATTCGCGAATATTGTTGGAATTGCGTTCGGCTTCAGTTTAACACGACCGTCAGCTCTGTGATTTTCGAACTGGCTTTTTTCAAAATGATTCTGAAAGGGAAGGTAATGTAAGCCAGTGCTTCCCAAACTTTTTCAGCTAGCGACCCTTTTCAATTTATTTCAATTTTCCGTGACCCTTTATGTTTTACAGTGATGAACAGTTCAAAATATACATGTAACAAAGTAGCACTATAGTGGTGTTTACGTAGAGTCCACAACTCAGTTGAGATTAAGGTTTTGCGCTAGTTTTAATAATTGCTTTTCGAAAGTCAGAAAAAGTACAATTCATATAGATGTAGAACTTTTGTGTGAAATTTTGCGACCCTTGAAACTCGTCGCGCGACCCCCAGTTTGGGAAGCCCTGATGTAAGCTATAGTGGTCCAATTTCAGGCCAGTGGGTCACATGCATCCCACCGTGGCTCGTAGGGTGAATAGGTCTGGTAAAACGTTACATAATCACATATACACCAAAAGTACTATGTTATCTACTAACCCTGCATAATCTGCTATTGAAAGTCGGAGTCCAATATTCTCTGTTGCAGTTTTCAGTCCAAATTTTTCTTCTCTCGGGATCTCTTGGAAAGGTGCAAAACTTCACTAGACCACCTTTACTTGTTCTATGACAACTTGGAGCAGAACATCTCACCATTTCACAATTAAAAGCTAATTCTGTAAAAGAAATAAAGAATTCATCATGTAAATGAATGGCGCCCAGTAATAATAAGTTGACTGATGGTTGACGAAGTTTATCAAAAGACAACTACGGCAACATGTTACGAGAGAAGGACGCCATTTTGTGTCAACGTTCTTACTCTTCTACCTCTAATGGTTGTGGTATAAAGCGATTAGATTACCATTGACCTGCATTTACCTTTAATGTTTGATTACTTGCTATTTTTCTAATTTGCTTTTTCTCCCGTGTGCAAAACTTGAACATTTATTATGCTCAAGTAAATTCATTTCAATGAACATCCGCTAGAGGGCGGTAGGCACCTTACAGAAAGGCATTTTGGGCAATAACTGGTGTTGGAGTGTCTGGGCAGAAGCGAGGTCGTCTCACAATCGAGAGGTTGTGGGCCTGAGCGCCGCTAGAGCAAGGTACATTCACAAGTTTACAGTCGACCCAGCTATCAAGCAGGGTACCAGCAACGCCAGGGTCACTGTAGTGATGATGNAAATCTTACCTCTGCATCTTCTCCCTGTGCTATGTATGTCGTATGACCACCAAACTCCTGCTGCCAACCTGAAAAGATAACAGTAATCATTAAATACAATGCAAGTGACTCAGCGGTCTCACAATCGAGATGTTGCGGGTTCGAACTACTTTGCGTGAACCATTTCCAGCACAATCACTAGCTCGCAGATGACCCAGCTGTATAAATAGGGTACCAACAACATTGGGGGCACTGCAGCAATAATGGTCACCTTCAACATGTTATAGAAATCTCTCCGTGACTATAGGTATCAGGGGCGTAGCCAGGAATTTTGAAAGGGGGGGGTTCTGAAATTTCTAATTGCCAAGTTAATTG
>QXVX01005970.1:0-11090 GCA_013436065.1 Halocynthia aurantium
TCAAGGTAACGCTTTAAACGTAATCGTTTAATTTAACTGCAATGTTGCCTTCGATTTATTAACAAATTCACGTCATTATACGGCGATTGCCAATTAACTTGACAATTAGAAATTTCAGAACCCCCCCCTTTCAAAATTCCTGGCTACGCCCCTGGTCCTATCTCACGTTGAACGATTTGATGCTTGAGGGCTTTTGAGGCAAACTGTATATTTTATTCATAATTGCCTATGCTCTCCTTTAGATTATTGAATATTATTTCTTGCTCTTTCTCGCCTGTACAGTTTCACATCTGTATAACAGAATAAACTTTTTATTTATTATTATGGAAAGTCAAATTATGGCCAGTTAAACATTTTCTGCTACCAAGAAATCCAGTGCTTATTTCTCTATAGTCAGTGTGGGAAAGGGTCTGAATAGCGTTCCATATTATATTCGTTGTAACATATGTATAATATATGACATGATATGTGTTTTGATCCATATGCACTGATCTAGATTAGAATTAAAAGCTACTTTTGGAACTTTGTTAGGCATTTCCAGCCGGTATCTATGTCAGTATCAATTTCTCATTCCAGGGTAAACTTATCAAGCGGCAACGACTCCCGAAGAACGATCAAGGCGACAACTGGCATTGGAAGGATTTGAACTTAGGAATGAACATCACATTCTACGGCAAAGTCTTCAGAATTACAAACTGCGATAGGTTCACTGCGGTAACTATATCTATTTTTAATTTTTGCCGTGTTACCTTCGAATAGCCACAAGACACTTTCCACTCACTAGTGTTCCCTTTTCTGTGTCTTCAAAGAAAAATGGACTTATATTAGCTTGAAATAGACCACCCATGACCCGTTGGGTCACCTATCCAAGGCCACTACCCTTGTTAAAGCGAAATAATATGGTGAAAGGTGTATAAACCGTATTTTTTTGTCATTCAGGATTTCATGGAGAGCGAAGGCCTCATCATCAATTCTCCCGAATCGATCCCGAGCGATCCGTACACACAATCACGGAAGCAGCCTCTGAGATCGTACACAACGCCTTCCGAATTCGATAAACTCAAAAAATTCTTGGAACTTGACAGAAAGGTAGAGACAGGCATACGATATCCAGTTAAACAGGGTCCATTTTATTGGGGGGTGCTTACAGGCTAGCCCACTTTAACCCCAGATATAGTCTGGGTAGTGGGTGTATTTTGGGCTGTTTAACCGGGCATCTTTCACCTACTTGGTTGGCTCATTAATTCACAACATACAGTGTGGTATAGGGCTACCATCGATCTGGAACCAAAAATAAAGATAACTGGGGAAAAAAATTGGATTTCCCTACCTAAATACACTGCGGTACACCGGTGTAGAGTACTGATTAGGCTAAAATAACTTGTTAATCGAGATGAAGAATTTGCATTTGAAATTGTTTCATTGCTGCCAAAATAAGCTAATTTAAGGACAATTCTTAGAAATAAGGACGGTATGGCTGCTCTGGGTATAGCTTCAGTGCTCACTACTTAATTACAATAGCATGCCATAGGCGACCAGTACTAATGTGAAATATTGTACAGCGTTGCCCCAGTAAGCCTTTAATGGAACCCTCTCATAGGCATGTATATTCAGGTTTTTTTTTTGTTAGATTGTGAGATAAGTTGTTATTAAAATTTGTCAATTTTCAGGTTCTTCGTTTCTACTGCGTCTGGGACGATCGTGACGCGATGTTTGGGGAAATGCGACCTTTTGTACTTCACTACTTCCTGGTAGACGACACGATCGAGATCCGTGAAGTTCATGAACCAAACGATGGTCGTGACCCGTTCCCTGTCTTGCTGAGAAGACAGAGATTGCCAAAGGACAGATACAATGTTGATTGTAAGTGTTTTTATTCATCAAAAGATAAAATAATTAATGCAAACAAGTGACCATTGTTGTTGAAACTTGGTATGTCCAATGTATTCAAGTTCTACTGGGTTTGATAAGCAGCTGGTAGTCGAAAACTTTATTTACTACGCACTTATGTATGATATGCACTTTAACTATGACGTCCAGATAGATGAAAATGCTCTTTACCCATGTATAATACGCACCCAGACTTCAAGTCAGTGTGATCAACCTATTATATCATGCTACCCTTCACACCTACTAGCCACATTTCTCAGTGTAAGCATTGCATCATAACGTAACAACAATTTTATCTACCGTAGCATCTTTCCCAATGGTGGTGATGGAATTGAGCGACCACGAAGTAAAACAATGGTTCAATCCAACTGACTTTGGCATCGGTCAAACCCTCTTCATTTACGGACGAAGATTTCTAATCTACGACTGCGACAACTTCACTAAAAAGTTAGTCACGGATCATTGCAGTTGACCTATGACCTGTGAAATCAAGTCTAATATTGTTTTCTATTTCAGTTACTATCGGCTGATCCACAATGTCGAAAATTTCGAACCCATTCCTGTTAAAGGCCGTGCAAAGGGAGTCCCATCAATGGTAAGTTCATAATAGAGATGGAATATAATTATTATCAGTGGCGGTATCCCATTTTTGCCATTTATGAACAAAGTTCCCCTATTAATCTATTAAATTGAGGGTTCATGGTACGTTAGTTTATTCTAAACGTCATTTTTAACCAGTTTGATTCCCTATTCTTTTTCTATTGTACTGGTTTGACTGTCAATACAATGAATATTCATTACGTGACTCTCAAGAGAAGCAGTCAGATGTCTAACTAAAGATTTAATATAGCCAACAAAAATAGCATCATATATCGACTGAGTCCTTTTATTTTTTCTTCATCGTAGCAACTTCCTCCGTACAATGGTTTTGGATCGATTGAAGATTCTGTGCAAAACTGTCTCAGTCTTGTTCCTCAACCTCCGAAAAAAGATTTCATCAAAATGCTGGAGAACGATCACAAGATACTCAGATATGAAGCAAGGATGGTAGGAATTTTGATTTAGAGCTTGTGGTTCTTTTTTTTTGCAGTGGTGTAGCATTGGTTTGCCAGCATCGGGGCAGGGTAGATGTATTGCGCCCCCTATTGGCACACTTAATCACTGTTAATCAAACTTTGAACAGAAATAATGAAAGTTTGAATACCCTGCAGTAGGTTTCAATTTGAAAAAATGATAAAGAATGTTGGTTATGCATTGGATGCATTTTTCAGGATTCGGTTCGACCTGATGACAAGCATCGTCGCTTCATTGTCTCCTACCGTCTCTCAGACGACATGGTGAGCATCTTCGAACCTCCGCAAAGAAATTCTGGTATTATCGGAGGGAAATTCCTGGAAGCAACCCGGATCTCTAAACCTTGTTCCAGCGTTGACAATCCTGAATTTTATGGTCCGGGTGATTTCGCAATCGGAAGTGTCATGCACAGTAAGTGTTGCTTATTTATCTTTGTATATATATCTGGATATATATTCGTAGTTCATCATTATCATGATAAGTTATTATTATTCCTTGCCCTTTCTTTCCTCCTCATGCGCCTTCACATTCTAACTCCACATCTGTATACCTGATAAGACTTCATCTTGAATTTAGTGGTTTATTATGGAAAGCCAATTGAGTCCTGAAACCCAAGGGCAGTTAAATGCTTATTGCTACATAGTCAGTGTAAGAACACCTTTTAAACAATGCTACACGGCATATTATATCCGTTGTTACACGTGTATAGGAAATGACGAAATATGTACTTTGATTCATTCCCACGATCTAGAACTGAGCGCTGGAATTGAACTAGTAAGAAGTACTTCGTACAATGAAAACAGGCATAAACTCCATGAACCTATTTTCAGTTTTCAAACATCGTTTTGTCATCACTGACTGCGATGAATACGTTCTGAAATATCTCGAAGCTCATTCCGACCAGTATCCATCGACAACCATCGGAAGCATTCGAGAAAAACACGGGAGACCGTCCCCGAAAATAGTCGGAGAATAAATAGTCACCACATCCATTAAATGTTTTTTTTACTTCACCTTAAAAAAAATTACTGTGCAGAATTCAATTGTTTGATGAAATTTGAGCTTAAAATTCACCAAGATGCATTCGTAGATATAATTTAGTTCAGCCATAACCATCGCATTTGTAAGAATTCTTCTACATAGCAAATATATTTTACCATAATGAGTTGCCTTTTTTATTGTGTAAATAATAATAAATATTAGTTTTATTCAATTACAAATTGATTTGAAATATACATGGGTGTAGCCAGAGTATCTGGGGGGGATTTTTATCTGGGTATTACTTTCGGACCTCCTTTACTTTTCCATTACGTATGTAAGCACACAGCATATATACTATATGTAAAGTTTCTGAGTTCAGAGAAAAATTTTCACACCCACTTTTGACCTCCAGGCATGGTACGATGCATCCCTCAGAGGATGGCATTGAGGCACTGTTTATATTATTGGCATTTCATAATCTCCGATATGAGTGATGTAGCTCCTTTTTTCTTTATGTGCATGCGTCTATGTGACCCCATATATGTATGCCTGAATAATGTTTGGCTGAATAAGTCACATCATGTTTGATACAGTGATATATTGGTACGATGAATACGACTGTAATTTTGGTTGAAGGTGCTGTCGGGGTTTCCACTGTGACGAACGGTAAATATTTGTAGTTGATTATATTATCAGCTAGGTGATAACAGATTATAAGAGTAGTTCCTTGCGTTTGCTCTGAAGGTACTGTACTGTACTGCTTCATTTAGATAATTTTTATGGGTTGTGTATCCGCAAGATGTCGCTAATGAGTAATTTCGTTCAATGAAAGGTTCTCAGATCGTATTCAGAGCAAAGATTTTTGTGGGATCGGTATCCGCGAGATGTCGCTAACGAGTAATTATTTCAATGAAAGGTGAGTGTCATTTCTTTATATACGCTATTCTATCTTATATATTCTGATTGATTCTCCTTCAATTGCAGGCCAACTCTTCACCAAGTCCCGACATTGCAGTGGGTAAAAGATTCTACTGAATAATACGATTTGATACTCGGGTAAGATAAAGAATATCAAAAATAAATTGTTATTTTTCAAGTTTTAATACCTGATTACCCGAAACTGAATAAAATTTCCCTTGAAAGCAGAGGATTATCTAGCTGTGTGATACCGGATAATAATTGAATAACTTAGTTAGGAACAAGATTCGTCACGAGTTAATTTTCTTCTTCGCGTGAGTTTTATTAGGTTTCTAAGCGGCTTAATAATCCGGCGTTAATATCATCGACGATGAAAATTAGTTTTTTTTATTGAATCTCCGTAATCTCCTATAAGCAAATAAGTTCTAAATAGATAATCAATGGATGAACGTGTATTCAATACAGCTGAATTCGGTTTCCAGTTTATGTCCAATGACCTCTACTCTCAACCTTTTTCTGATATTTGCTTGGGCTAGCGTCACCCTAAGCCTATGCTGACATACTGACCTTAGTGAGATTTTGCTAAGTTGAAAATATCAGTTTCAATATTTAACAACAGAACCTCAAGTTTCCCCCATCACATATCTGTAATCTACTTCGCTGCTTGGTTAGTATTTTTTTTTATTACGCTATAAAATATATAATGTATTGTACATTGTATTGTAGTACAAGGAACCATTGCATATTACTGGGAATATTTTAATTGCCCTCTGACAAACAGTGACAATGGAAAGTAAATTGAACTCAGTGAAGTATTTACAAAGTATCAACTTTCTCTAGCTGACATTAAATGAAAATATAACGCTTGCAGTCCCCATTCTATTTTTCCACTGGTATTGTTTGCTTGGATTGAGTTTTATCTTTAACCTGGTATACAATATCCAGTTCTATCTGCCTGCAACATGATTAGCTCAAACACGTCAAAATTGACACTTGTTATATAACCTGTTGTTATTCCAGCGTACCTTGTTGCTTGGCTGAACGCCAATGCTTTAATTCGCGCTTCTTCAAATCGATATTTAATGGCTGAACTGAAGATAACTGCATGATGAAGCAAATTTATTTTGGCCCACCCGAGATTTTCAGCGCGCAATGACGTAAGAATTCAATTAATATATCGTTTATTACGTCAAGCTATCACATATTAATTCAAGCTTTTGTCAGTGTATTGATACGGTTTGCCAATCCAAACATTGACGCCCAACTTTACCACAATATCAACTGAAATATGCAAGTCAAGCTCGTTAATCTCTCCATTCACAAATTATGGCACTGCATTAGAATTACATCTGCGCTTTACCGGGTTTAATTAATAAAAAAATCATCTATGACGTGCTCAAATTCAGTTTCAGTGCTTTACCGGGTTTCATTAATAAAAAATCATCTATGACGTGCTCAAAATCATTTTCAGTGGCGACTTCATTCATGAACTGTCTAAATCAGTGGTTCTTTACATTTTTTCCAACGTCCTTTTTCTGATATAGCGCCCCCAAAGCCTATGGTATACTAACCTTAGTGAGATTTTGCAAATTAAAAATATCAGTTTCAATATTTGACAAACAGAACCTCGAGTCTCACTTATCACATATCTGTACTTCGCGACCAAGTAGAGAAACTGGATAAGCTACAGCAGTAATTTGATTTCTTGTCAATGGGATGGGGATGTTTATGTAAATGTAAACACGCAGGGCCCCCCATGATACCGAGGGGGCTCAGTAAGCGATGATCCTGTAGCATTTACCAAGCCGAGACGAGCCACGCTATTATTCCCATAGGCGTGCGTGATATTTCCAAGTTATTTTCAAATGCATAAATCCACGAAGGCACGAAATCTCGTTACGTGGCCTGACTGCGAAAACAGTCGCCCTCTACTTGACCTAACAGATCTCATTTGATTGGTTCATATCAAAGGTGTTGCCGAGATTTCCTAATTCAGCAAACTTCCATGGGATACGTGACTAGCCGCTCGTGCTTCAACCACTGCGGGTTCTTATGTCAATTTGCTAGAGATCCCAGCACAGCTAAAAGTGTTTCATTGTGTCTCTAATTGACTAAGGTGACGAAATTGTCGACTTTATGGATTTCGTAACTTGAATGTTTTGACGTCAGCATTCAGCATTCAACTTTGCCCGACAAAGAGAATGGTTTTAGTAGGTGGTTGTTGGTAGTTGGATCGTAAAGTAAAAATAATGATTTTGACTTTTATTTTTCAAAAGTAGTAGTTGTGTAGTTGGTGCCTGGACAGGAATAGATGTTATTTATTCCTCCGTAATGCGGTATTTTATTTTTCGAAAACCGCGTATTATCGAAATATGGATTTCACAATGCCGTAATGTATAAGTATGCGTACGGTATTATAAGGTATAAGTGTGTGATGGTATGGTATGCTTATAGTAACAAAAGGGTAAGTTAGAATTGATAGTGCAATGAAATAGGACATTTGGTGTCGTTTGATAATAGTACCAAAGTTATATTGTAATGGATAGATATATAATAAGTAGTGTTACCATATTTTCATAACTGAAAACCGCGACGCCTTTAAAAACGGCATTTTAAGTTTGGTTCATATTTAGAAGTATATAGCTATTAATTTGATGCATTTTGGGCAGCCTAAAATTAATATGCAGAATCGAAATCTGACTCTGTGGTAGACCAATAACATAGCCTGCGATATGTGGGTCGCAAACTGGATTTTTTAACGCCGACCAATCCCGAGAAACGCCATAATTATCAAATTTTACTGCAAAAGCTTCATTCTTGTAATTCTGCACGATTGCATGATATTTGTTCTTGGTCAAGTTTTGCATCTTATTTTGTTCATTTATTTCGTTCTCTGATTGGTTCGTCTAAGTGGGTGGCCTGACTCACGTGATGCGCATCATATATGACATGATTATCGATGAACAGTATTAAAAATTAGCAGCAGGCTATCGATGAACAACAAGTCACTTCCTCCTGAGCGCATGGTGTAGTAGGCAGGCTGCCGCGTCACATCGATATAAAGAGACAGCCAAAATAAAAATAACTCATACTTGTGAAAGGTCGCGAAGAGTTTTTGTTGTCAGGCCTTGTGAGACAGTTACTCTAATATTTGGTTCGTATTTTTTGCTTCAAAATTATGCAGAAGTCGGGGCGCGTATTATACATGGGGTAAAGAAATTTCAGAAATTTCTAGATACATGCCGCAAAGCGCGAGTTGCTCGATGCTAGTAGAGTGGCTTAGTATAGTCACGAGACAAAAGACAGCAAACAACGGTCGGAATAGCATTCAAATGAGACTTTAATTAACCTTAGCGGTCTCAACTGTAGTGCGTATTTTACTGTTAATATCAACATTTACCAATATTACCATGTCTAGAGCGCGCACGTCTTTTGGCTTGTGTTTGATGACTAGTAGGTGTGAAGCGAAGCACGATTTAATAGTTACATTTAATGACACTGACTTGAGTTCTGAATCAAAGGTGGGTTGCGTAGTATACTTCGTGTTAGAGCTATGCTGGCTATCTGGAAGTCATAATGGAGGTGCGTATTATACATGGATGCGTATTATATTCGGAAAATTGCATTACTGCTATAAGATTGTTAGTAGGCAGGCGAAATGCAATCATTGTCTCTACTAAAATCCAGATGAATTCATTGTGTTTGCCATGTACGAACGACTCCAATTGCCGCACGATGCATTCTATCCTACCTGAGTGTAAATTATTTACGTCCGGAATTCAGAAGTTTTCGGATTTGGGATTTTCGGATAAAGGGTTCTTAACTGTAATATGATTTAGCAATGCAATGCTGCACATAGCATGTGATATATCTAGATATAAATACGTCATACCTGTAATTATGAATCAAAGTAGATACAGTAAGAGCTGACGCAATATCATGTTTTGTTACTCATGATAGCTCTCTGCTTATGTCGTGCGTACTTTTCGAGTAATTGAGCCATTTAGTAGCGCTTCGTTTGTACTTAATAGCTAAATCAAATGATAATTACAAAACCCGCGTTATATAGACATTTTACGATAGTTTCTCTGTCAGTTAAGTTGTTATTGAAATTTCGAGTCATTTGGTCTTGGTGTTGTTCGCGATTTTTACTGGCATAATTTTAGATAGATGACAGTGAGTCATGCAACTGTATGTCGATATATCATTCATATCGTTCATCAGAATAGATCATAACACGTAAAGACAGGCAGGTTGATTTGTGCTGTGCAAATGCTATTTAACTTATAGTTTTATACAATGCTTTAAATTTGCATGCAGTTAGTGACATTTCCATTGAAAGAGTTCTCGCTTTATACATATTTTTTTATACTGTGCTTATTGCCTGGTTGTATGTGTAAAGTTTTATACATAGGAATAGATTGAAGCTCTAAACTTTAGAGGATTATAAGAAAGGAAGCTTATAGAGAAATATTATACAGCGAGTCCCCTATACCAGTGATGACCTTTTTGTGACTATGGTCCGTAATGTTTTCTGAAATCTCTGCATACCATTGGTGACTATAATTATTACTTCCAAAAAAACATAAGTAATCAATTTCACAGGTAACCGTTGACCACGCTGAGCTTAACTGGCTTATAAAGCAAGAAAGGAAGCTTAAATGTTACGGTATGGTACCTCCAGGCACTCTTGAATCTATGGTATGGTACCTCCAGGCACTCTTGAGTCTATGGTATGGTCCAGTTACGTTAGGTTAGGAGGTCAGTTTAAGTTACGTAGTGGCATCAATTGACTTNTTAGGTTAGGAGGTTAGTTTAAGTTACGTAGTGGCATCAATTGACTTAAATTTATATTTTGATAACTTGGCTATAATACCAATATATCAATATCATCAGTTCGGTTCTATTTACTGCTGAAAAATCGTATAAAATCGTATATCCGTGGCTTTATTATGAAACAATCTATTTTTGTGATGTCGTAGATCTCTACATACACAATAACTTTTCATGTTTTGATGTACAGCATATCTTCGTCTATTCAGCGTTATATAATAAGCTTACATAGCATAAAGACCGTTATGGACGCCAAGCAATCAAAGGTGAGTCATTATAGAACAATAACACTAGCCTATAGGTTTAATATTACGTCATATACGTCATATTACTTGCATGACAGGAAACATGTGACGTAGTAGACAAACAAGACAATGGTCCGACGTCACTTATCATCTCTGTGGATGGAGGACTGGCTGGAGGTCTCGCCAAAGTTCTTGAAATACTCGAGGTAAATTATAACTTTAAACCATTAGGCTAGGCCACTGCTTTCCAAACTGTGTGTCGCGACACATTAGCGTGTCACCTGCAGCATGTAGGTGTGTCGCGGACGCGGACATCAAAATGTATTTATGTATCAGTATCTCTCATAAGCGATTGAATTAACCTCTGGTTTGCTATTAAAACTGAATTGCTGTGTCGTGAAATTATGTATGTTTAAAAAGTGTGTAACCAACTGGGGAAGTTTGAGAAGCTCTGAGCTAGGTCTCCGCTTAACGTCGTTGATAGGTTCTTGCGAAAGTGAAACTTTAAGTGAAACGACTTGAACGAAATCAATACTGCTATAGGCCATTGGCCTAGGGCTCAAGGAACATTTAAACTCTATAGCAATGTACTAACTAGCTGTAAGTATGGATGAAATATCAGCAGAAGTACAATGAAGTAGTTATATAGCTCTTGATTCAGAATCGCAGAGATATTCAATCTGGTTTATTCAACTTGTATATTTATTACCCACGCATTCTGAATAAGTAAAAAACTATGCTAAAAAGATGGCCACACTTTATCCGACATTTAGAATTTTAAAGTAATGCTGTGTGAAAAAGTGATAAGAATATTGCGTTACGATGTGCGTATAAGATATCAATCCCACGGGTTGAAGTTGATATCGAGCTCCATCTGTGCCTAAAATATCAACAGCAGGTGAAGAGGATGATAGATTTTCATGCATTCACTTTGATTGTCGGAGTTTCTGTCTTTGAACTATAATGTTACGATTACAGAGGTTAATAGTTCGTAATAGAATGAGCCCATGCAGACAGAAGTCGGATTTATAAGGGGAAAAAGTACCAAGGACTTTCTTTATAAAAAGTGTAATTTTAAAGAAATAAAGGCACCAGCACTTTATACCTTATCTGATCATCAGTAATTTATATCACTATGGCCTATATTAC
>QXVX01005974.1:0-16505 GCA_013436065.1 Halocynthia aurantium
ACTGGTAAGTGTTCTTAAACCGATAATTTATTATGTTATTATTTAAGATTGTATATAAATTCCATAAAAAATGCAAGAAAAAAGTGAGACCGTGATCACACATGAAGGATCAAGTTTTCCTTCCTTTGATGGGTTTAATAAAAAGTTTCATCACTGATAATAATACAATAATTATTTTCTTTCCGTGATCTTTTTGCTTCGAACTAGGTCGTGCCATGAGCCCTGGAATGTCAAGTCACAAACTCCAGAAGCTCCATCCACTGACTGTCGACGATCCATCGTTGATGTTCGGCCACGTAGGTCACTCTCGAGAATGGGTGGATGGAATACTGACATATGCCTGGAGGAAAGCCAACAGGGTAATCTATCAATTGAATATCTGATCATTAGCCGCAATTCTAAGCATATACAATGTTTTCTCATGTATCTTTCCATGAGATACTAATAATTTCAATGTATGATAAATTTGATTAATTACACTAGATAAGCACACTTTAAAATTGATATCTAATAATTAACTTTTCAATCGAATGGTCATAAATTAGTCAAATTATGTATCGTAATAACACACAACGGCACAAATGGAGGTGAAGCACATGACTAAGAACATATATTACAAAATTGGAAAAACGGTACAAAAAGTTGAAACGTGCCACTTCGAAAATGTATTGCTTACATACCCATATATTTAAAATGGGACAATTGATGATGGGAAAATTTGTACACATGGAAGTGCGTATACAAGACCCTGCTGTAATATTTGAATTTGCCTATTTCACCAGAACCAAAGCACCACCTGGTTATGTTTGGACGGATCGTTAGTATCATCGTGGACTGACCGTTTCAACAGCGCTTTGTCAGAGGACAAGGTCATGCAACTTAGCAATGGGGACAGGCTTTATCTCACTGAAAATATGAGAATCGTGTTTGAAACTACCGATCTTGGCAATGCTTCGCCTTCACTTCTTGCACGAACTGTAAGTAACTAGTGGAACTGCTGATCGTACCTTGGTAATTGAAGACTTTGAATTAATTTAAGAATTTAGTAAGATTCCACATCACAATCTTGAATCCCTCCCTATGCTAGTTCAGAAATTTAGAAGATAATCTAGTTTGTATAGGTCAGTGTTATTAAACAGAATTTGGATAGTGGATTGTTTTTTGTAAATGTCAATAGCCTTACCCTAATGGAGGTTTTTTGAAATTCAAACAACTTATCGACTTCAATCTAAAATGTTAAATCAGTAAAATCTTTCTCGTTATTTTTTTTTTATAAATATTTCTGAAAAGTAATACTATGATGAATATACTCAATTATCTTGTGGCCAAATTTCCTTCCAAAGGGACTGGTGTATGTAGACAAGAATGTGTTGGGATGGCGACCTTTAGCGAAGGCGTGGCTCGAGACGAGGAACAGCGATGAAAAAAATGTTCTTCAGAAGGCCTTTGACAAAACTCTTGACAGCGTCTGTGGTTTTGTATTCCACGATAACAGGTCCATTCAGTAGCATTGTGCATAATCATCGCCTATTCAATAGAGAACATAAAATGTAACGTTTTCTTGTTAGGATTAAAATACCAGTCTGTGAAGTTGGTCTCCTTTCCACGTGCCTCACTCTTCTTGGCGAAATGCTGAATGAACATCAACAACATATAGGTATGTAACTTTAGTATAATTAATAATGCTGAGCATATGAGAATGATTTCACTGAGATTGACACCGATCACATGGTCAAATTTCAGTTGACTTAGCCTTTAGTAATTAGTGATGCATATATCTCTACTTCATTCTGAAGTTATACGTATTGAAAGTGTATGGTAGACTTGAATATAAAACCATACATACTGACTTGCAGGAGGAGATCTGCACATTGAAAGACTTTTCCTCTTCTGTCTCGTTTGGGCATTCGGAGGATTATTGGAAGGTCATACACAAAAAGCCTTCAGTGATCTTTTAAGAACACTGTCTTCTGCGTAAGTTATATTGCATAAAGTACCGTCGATGCTTGAGTATAATTCAGATTTTTTGTGCCTGAAAAGACTCGACTTATTCTAGTCATCTGATTCCCTTGTTTTATTTGTTTTAACTTTGACCTCGTCTTATACTTGGGTATTCAAGCTAGTATTATTGCATGCAATTAATTGCAGTAGTAGCTGTCAAATTTTATATCATTCGTTTATATAGCACGACCCTAGTCTTGTATATAAGTCTTGAATTGAATTAGAGTGTTGTCTGTTTTTTCTCAGTGGCTCAGTTATAAATTTGTTAGGTTTGGAGTGGAGGCTATAATATTACNACATGTTATTCGTATGCACAGAGTTCTTTCTTACTATTATGGGTGAGTGCTGTTTAATGGTAGCACAATCATTTAATTTGAACAACAAGAATATTGATAGCATATCTAAGCACCACCTTCATCATACCTTAATGAACTTATATATATTCCTCTTGCATACTGGCACATTAGTACAGGCTGAGTCTCTTTATTCGGGCAACTCTGGCCATTGCCGGCCACAGAAAATGCGGCATAAGAGTGGTCTAGTCTGTACTACACTGTATAGTCTTGTCGCAAATTGAGCTCTGAATGCAGCCCTTTGAACAAGTTCATATGGCATTGAATAAGGATATTATAGTTCAATTATTCCATTGAGGGATATAAGTTAATTGAATCTTATCCTAAATCCTAATGTATTTTGATCAATAGCGGAAGTCTGACTACCATCGGTGCAGTCGGTTCTCATTTGTCTGAACTGACGACCCTTTCTCTTCACTTGGCTGGGTTGAAGGCATTTAAAGTAGATGCTTCTCGTCCTGCTACGTTCTTCGACAGTCTGCGTACTGCAGTTAGAATAGCTGGTACGGAAGGAACTCCTGTTGTCGTGGTTCTGACCACCAGGTAAGGTCCTTTGATTTATTGTCATCAAGAATAAATGCTAAGAAATTATTCGACTCTATGGAAGTACAAGGCTGATAGCAGATAAAATTTTAATGTTTCCTTCTTCACAGGGAATTGTATGATGAATCTTTCCTTGATGCTATAAACAGTCTGCTTGTTGCTGGAGAGTATCCTCATCTTTTCTCCAATGACGAACTGGAAGGATTGCTACAGGTAACAGGGAAATCTGTAACATTTCTCAAATCCCTGCACTGATATTTGGTGTAAACTCAAGTGTAGTTCCTGTAGAGTTTTGCCAGATATATAACGCTCTGTTCTTGGCGAGACGGACTTTTTTGACTTTCAGTGTATGCTTGTATGCTTCGTTTATTCTGATTTATGCTTGCTTGGACATTTGGTATTGTATTGGGACATTGATCAATATACACTTTTTTCCTAAGTGAGGCTCAAACCAGAGTCTCTCTTCTTGGTGAATTTAGATAGGTATAATTGGTTGATCAAACGAGGTCATTACAGTTGCATACTCACAGGTTCTCGCTCCAACTCTGAGACGAAATCATCCCAACATGATGTCGGATCCCATGAAGTTTTTTGTTTCTCGTGTCAAATGCAACTTGCACATCATGATCAATCTACCGCCCGACCACAAGTTGATTACAGATTCTCTGCAAGCATATCCGGGAATTTTCTCTGAAACACAGGTGATATTACTATTATTTTATCTCATGTGCTGAATTTTAACTGAAAATACTGAATTGACACTCCATTTAAGTTAATGTATTAGGTGAACCTTTGTAGAAGATAGATATTACAGTTAGTTGACTTCGGTGCCATGTGAATAATCCTAGGTCCTGTGGATCCGGGATTGGCCGCAAGAGGTTCTCCTGCAGCAAGCGGAATTCTTCATTAGCTACGAAGATGTGGCAAAGGAAGTAAACCAAAAGACTAAAGATTACCTGATAATGGCCATCGCAAACATTCACAGGTATCTACTAGATTTCATTTATGTCTTAGTCCAGTTCACAAGAACCTGCTAGATTAAATGAAGAAGAGATGACATTAGAATATAAGGAAATGGAAGTGGAAAAAGTATAAATGATAATTTTACATGTTTTATAACAGACTGGTATGCAATAAAAACGATCAGAATATTTCAGTAGATTCCATTTTTGCCCACTCCATTTTAATTGTTGAGATGGAAATGCTATGAATGAGATAGTTATTGAATATGATAATTGGAGTAGTAAAAATTATGTGATTCTGGAATAGTATATATTTGCATGAAAAATATTAAGTGGCATTATTGGAGGCCATAATTCATATCACAAGGGCTGAAAATTTCATGATAAGCTGTACAACAAAAGTATCTTAAATGAGGGATTTGCAGTCTTCAAGTTTTAATTTACTAAATATTTTATCCCCTTGCTATGCTATTATTGTGTATGTATATAACCATATAGTGTTTGTATGATTGGAATTTTCAAAGTAAGATTTTAGGTATTTTAACTGCAATGGGATATTATTTTTATAGCTTGACACTTCGTGACTGCAAACAAACCCCTTGGAGTGGCGACATGAACCCGACTGTTTCCATTACCGGTGCTAGCTTACAGACTAAGAAAGACAAGGAGAGCATCAAGGTAGAAAAGATGGAGATGCCCAACTTGCCTTACTCAAAACTGATTTTACTTGACCGAATCAAGTACCTGCACAAGTAAGAAATACCTGTTTCTTCCACATTTATATCTATGAATGTGTTTACCTTCCATTTAATGTTTATATGTTCAGAATTTTAACACATAGCATTAAGATTAAAAAAAATCCATGTGAGTTCCATTATAATAAGCAATGCTTTGTTTTAGGGATCATAAGAGCAATGCATCGAGCGAGGTCTTCATCGGCCCGTTTACTTACCGCAAATTCATGCAGTGTCTGCACACTTTGTATAAGAGAGCGAGCGAACGGCTGCGACGGGAGACTGGCCGTCTTCAGCAAGCGTTCGACACATTGGAAGAAACCAGGAAGGATGCGAGAACTATGCAGAAAGCGATCGGGGCAAGTAGTTAATTGAGTTGAGAGAATAAGAGATCACAGGTTCATTCTGTTACTTTGTAACCCAAATATAATATAATTTTAGAGTCTCAGAATGTTGATGTGGTATATCGGGGGTTATGTTATAGAAGTCATAACCCTATAACAAACAGTAATCGTTATCAGTATCAGTGACCTGCCTCATTAAAACTGTTGATTTTATCTATGGAAGATATATATATCTACCAAATTACATATGCTTAATAATTGTAATTCTTTTTATACAGGTACTAAAGAGTCANGGAAGGATGCGAGAACTATGCAGAAAGCGATTGGGGTAAGTAGGCAATTGAGTTGTGAGAATTAAACATTTCAGGTTCATCCTGTTACTTTGGAACCCAAATATAATATAATTTTAGAGTCCCAGAATGTTGATGGTGGTTGTGTTATAGCAGTCATAAAACTATAACAAACTGTAATTATTATCAGTGCTGGAGCATACATTTGGGAGGTGATGCTATAGATAAAATTCCCATTTTTGTATGGAATTGTAGGCTATGTAGGTGCTACATCAGAAATTATTTCTCAATTTAAATTTATATTTCTTTTTAATGAGAAGATGAAGCAATAACAAATATAATTGCAAGGGAATAGCTATTTCTTTGAAAATAAAATGTTTTTCTCATTTTTACTGAAAGGTTGTCCCTATTTGTACGATAGGTAGGTAATGAATGGGGCAGACTATCTGGGATTCATAATAATGGATTTTTTATGCAAGGAATGCAGAAAACATAATATCAACCTAAATTAAACGATTTGTTTTATCTGGGTACTATCACACCTCATATTTCTTGCACACTTGCACACACTCTGCACACTGCCTCATTAAAACTGTTGATTTTATCTATGGAAGATATATGTATCTACAGATTATATATGCTTAATAATTCTAATTCTTCTTGTACAGGTACTGAAGAGTCAGTTCAACTCAGCCCAAGCTAAAGTTACCGATCTATTCAAAAATCTTACCAGCGAGGCGACAAGATTCGAGAAACTTAAAGCGCACTTGGGGATCGGCACTGGACCTCTCAATGCTTTCCTGCAGGTATTTGCTTAGAAAAGATCATAAGCTGCTGCTCTCTTCAATGTCGTATAAAAATTTCAATGGAATGAATTCGAAGGCAAACAGATACGTCCCATCTCAGCAAGACTTGTTACTGTTTTCAAATCGTGACTCAATTTTATCTTACTCTTCACAGCAACTGCAGCTCACTGAGGAATACGAATTCGATGATGACTTTTTGCTTCGAAACGAGGAACGCGATGAATACGACGAACAGTTTGAGCAAATGAGAGAAGCTCATTTGAAATCTAAGAGGGTGCAGATAGATGAAGATATCATTGAAGCAAAGTAATATAAAAAATGGGATAAGGAAAAATGAATATATTTATAAATTTTGATTTTCTTCAGACATGTTGTGGATGATGCTCGAGCTAGTCTTGTATCAGCGAAGGCGCAGGTTGAGATGTGGAAAAGCAAAGTGGACAGAGGCTGCATCGAAAGACTAAAGGCCTTCACAAATCCTCCTGTACTCGTTGCTCAGGTAAACTGAGACCTACCACCCTTTATGCTGTGAATCTGCAATAGTGCCAACCTTAGGGAGACAAAACTTTTTAGTAACTCTCTAAAGTCTCTCTCTCTAGTAGGCCGATACACGAGTATACATGGTAACTTGTTGGTAATTGTTATTGAATATTTACTTATTTATAAAGGTACTTGAAATGGTCATGGTATTGGTCGAAGCCAGACCATGGCTAGCAGGATCTAGGAGCGAACAGCAATCTCAAGTAGGACCTCGTGGTTCAGAAACAAGAACTCCTAAAGGTACCAGAAAGTCGGACTTTCATGAGGGTCTAGAATCTCGTGTGTCATCCGGAAGCACACTAAGAAACAACCCAAGGAAAGCCAAGTCTAAGTTAACTAGACAGATGGCAAGAAGGCAAAGTACCTTTGGTAAGCCTGCAAGTATTTCGACAAGCCGTCAATTATGGACCGAGCATTAAAATATTTAGGAGACATTCAAAATCTAGCTGAAATTATCATTCAGGCTGCAGGCTTATGATCTTTTAGCTGTAGAACAAAGATGGGAAGGCATTCTATTCTGTCTGACTTTACCTCAATATCAGAAGAGTGCTATTATGGTCACGGTTGATATTGCAACCTGCAGACAATCATTTTCAGCATCTCACGAACCAAGAATATAAATTTATTTGAGTGTAATTACAGCGTTGATATCTTACTGGCATCCGTTTGGAAGAACTTACCTCCATGTTATATATATATATATATATATATGACGCTCATGATTACTGTTTTTTGTTGTTGTTTGGTTGTAACAATTGTACCCCAAAATCATGCTACATGCTACATGGTAGGTGTTATGGTGGCCTCCAGCTACTAAAAGCATAGATCTTTTAAACTAAGCCAATAAAATTTTTAAAATATAATGTCTTGCATATTGATACCTCTCTCGAATTGGTATATTGATTTAGGTCTGCAAGCATACAAAGTCTTTTTATATATCTCAGGAATTTCTGGAGGAGGGAAATCAGAGGGCGCTCCCTCGGTCGATCGAACCAAATGGAAAAGCATGCAAAACTTCATGAACGATACAGTCCGATTCGTTGAAATGATCCATGCGTATGTTTCTGTGTCTAAGCCTATTGTATCATCTCGAGTTATTAACTTGTTGTTCTGTCATGCAATTTTATGCTTCATAGAGTTACTTGGGAATTGGGATTGGAGGACTCAATTCTGAATGAAGTTGAATCGTATTTGAAGAAGGGAAAAGAAGGACAGGAAGGAGTGACTGGAGAGGGATCTCTCCTGGAACATACTTCTGCAGTAGCTGGACATCCAAAGAAAACTAATAGTAATTATCCTTACTGTATTTCCTTGAATGTGGAGGCAGATTTATGAACTTGGCATTTTTGAGATATATTGATATTATTCGAATAACAGTTAGAAATATTTACTAGATGTGATGTGCCGTTTTAAGTCTGTTCATAAGTCAAATTTGTATGCAAGTCGGAGGTACATTCACATATGCTGTCTATTACTCAAATGTTTATTTTAGTGTAAAGTATATTAGTTTATTTTGGTTCCACACAAATTTTCCTTCCATTTTCATATCAACTCAAATTTTAATCAGTATTGTTTTATTGCAAAGCTTTTGTTATTGGTAGGTTAAAAAATGGGCTATGCAGTTCACCTATCAGAAATACGAATGCTATCAGCCATATTACAATAGATTTGAATGTGTGATTATTTCCATCTTTTATTTGATTTTATATTTATTCAGTTCCTGGAATCACAATATCATCTGCAAGATATAGTAGCGAAGATGCAGCTGTTCTGGTTGAATATGTCATCAGCATAGTTGAATACACCAGGTATCATTTTCAGTTACTTTTATACCATAACGTATAAAGATATTTCACAGATAATCTCAAAAAGTTGAGGTGTATAGGAAACATACATTGATTTTCTGTGGCGACATAGGTTTCATCCCCAAGATATTTTCCTATGTATATGAAAAGTTGTCCTTCGTACTGAGTAGGTGCGGAACATTACAGACTTGACTTAATTTCTGAATTGTATTAGACTTTGTGGACCACTGAAAAATGCAATTGATAATCTGAGTAATCTGGAAGCAGAACTGGAAGTGATTAAACGTGCCGAGCAAGATGATCAAAAAGTGAGTGTTAATGTATTAATGAACCCTAATTAATAATGGTGAATGGAACGAAGCATGAAAATACATGACCTATTGAAATGGCAGTTGCAGATTAAAATCGATCAGCAGGAAAAAGAGCCAGATTCTGACCTGGAGGACGAGGACGGGAATAAAATCGTGTCGAAGGAAACTTCGATCGAAGGGCTCACTAAGGAAGATGTTGAAAGAATTCAGAGTGTTGTAAAAGACTTGCAAGAAAAGTATGCTATGATTTTTTACATATTTGGTTTTTGATTTTATTACAATACTATGTACTACAAGGCGTATGTACACCTAGGAGAAGGGATAGGCAATTATTGTTCCCAGGGGGCCATGAGGAACATAAAATCTTGTGCCAATAGCCTCAACTCTTTTCTGTATAACAAGCTGTGTGGGGGAAAGGTCTGCAGAATCGAAGGTTCTGTATACTGTTTTGCATTTATATTGCTATGTAATGATGTCTACATCACCAACAGATACGACAAAGCTGTTGTCAAAAAGCATCGTTTGAAATCTGAACTTCAGACTTCAAAGGAAAGACTTCATTCGGCATTGGCTACTCTTGAAAGGTAAGATTTTTCCCATTTAAAAATGTATTTATGTCCCCAAATTTCTTTGATGTTACATCACTCCTTTTGTATAGCTTGAAACCATTAGAAATTGCGTGGAAGAAGGAGCTAGATGACAGCATTACGACTGAGCAGCTGCTTACAAACTGTATACTGTCAGCAGCTTTCATGACTTACTGCAGCGGCATGACTTTGGATTCAAGAAGACGTCTTATTGCGTATTACACTCATGTCTGCAAGCACTATGAGCTACCTTTGCCTAATAAGAAGATTTTTGACAACTACAGGTACAAATTTTATTGGATTTTAGGCATTTCCAGATGATTTTTCTTTGTTCATTCTTTTTCCTTTATAGTATAATATTTTATAGTATTCAATTCTATTTATTCTAACCCTAAATGTAACTTAACCATCCCTCACCTCGAACTCCAGCCCTAAGCTGTACTAATCCTAACAAACAATCTTTTGAAACACAATATGTTAGATTTTTTGTATGCACTGAATATTCCAATGTCAGAATGATGATGATGATGACAAAATCCTTGTGAGATTTCTTCTGTGATGTTTTTCCCTGTGACATTTATTCCTCTTACCAATATTATATTTTTTTTTTCAGTTTACCTGAATTTATACTGACCCCTACAGAGATTCAGTCGATATGCATGAAAAAATTACCGACTGATAACGAGTCTCTGGAAAATGCCTGCATCCTCGCATCAGACAACAGCAATGCAACCTGGTGTTTGATATGTGATCCGTGCGCCAAGATCGTCGACTGGATCGAAGGTTATTTCTCGCCGGTGGGAAACAAAGAGAGCAATGATGCTGTACATGAAGAAGAAAATAAGTCACACTTGGTTCAAGTTCAATATAGCGTAGGCTCCTGTTATATATATATTTGGATTGTTTTCTAGGAATCCTGTACATCCATGCTACTAATAACTGATACAATTATCCATAGTAATTCACAATTATTTTCTGCATACTTAGGAACTCAGATCACAGTTTGAAACAAGCTTGAGCGAAGGTCACACTTTGCTTATAACATACTGCGATGTCGAAGCGTTGGCTCGCGATGATCGTTTCCATGAGGTTTTCAGACGGAAATCATCCTTTCTTGATGGCAAAGCACCTTTTAAAATGATGGTAACCAAATTTTTCTTGCTGCCCCTTAACTTTATTGACCTGGATAACATATCTTCATCTATATTCATTAAATATTTACCTGAATCAAATGCTCAATGCAAAGTCCTTCTTTGTAGATGGAACTGACTAAATTCCTCATTTTTACTTGCACTTGCACGGTACGGTCATTAATACACACAGTCTAATATAAATACCTATCGAAAACAAAGTAGTACACTATAAATTG
Organism: Halocynthia aurantium; assembly: GCA_013436065.1. Taxonomy (NCBI): domain Eukaryota; kingdom Metazoa; phylum Chordata; class Ascidiacea; order Stolidobranchia; family Pyuridae; genus Halocynthia; species Halocynthia aurantium. The sequence goes on from QXVX01005974.1 coordinate 10,646, forward strand.
TTGCTGAGAGCTTTCAATAGATTCCCGTATATGCTACATTTTCCGTATATATGCTATTTCTGTAGGTCGGCGATCACGAAGTGGAGTGCAATCCCAATTTTCGGCTCTATCTGCACACAGCAACTTTGCCACAGTGCATACCACCAGAATTATCAGCCTACACAACAGTGGTCTACAATCAGACAACAAGGGATGGAATCAAAATGGAACTTTTAGACAGGTAAATCTAAGTTATTTGACCACTTTGGAGACGTAAGGTATAAACCGATGTGAAACCACTTTTCAGATTCATGAGACACGAGAAACCAAAACTCAGAGACGAATGGAATGCAATGCAGCAGGATAAACTCACGAACATGGTGGTGAGGTTTCAACTGCAAGATCAATTGAAAGACATCTTAGTTGGTGAACACAGACTGCTGAATGACCTGAGCCTAACTAGAAGACTCACGGACATAAAGAAGAATTATGATGAAGCCACTGAAATGTATTCTAACTACAATAATTTAATATCATAGGGTGTATCTGAATGGCAGTCATGTAGATTTGAAGGTGTTCCATATATATGTCTTCTCTCACTTCGAACAAATTCTTTTTTTCTGGGGACTGAGTCCATCCTGTCAAACGAGGCAGATTCATGCACTTTTTTAAGCATATGCTAAGTCCAATAAAGGCTCACTCAGTCAAGGCCATGTCACTTAGCTAGTGTTATGTAACGTGGTTCCAGTGGCAACTAGAATCATTGTTTTTGGGAAGCCATTATTCTTGTTATCGTTCTGAAGTAAATGAGCCCTCACTGAGCAATTCTTTGCTATGGCGATTACCTTTATTTTTCTGGTGCACCCTGTATTTCTGTTACACGTAAAGTACTGGTGCTGTATGCATAGTGATGTGTATTATATTAAGTATTCTCATGGATTTAGGCAAGCGAAACTCAGCAACACAGAAGAATCCATTGAAAGAGCCAAGGAAGGTTTCACTGATGTTGCTGTGAGGGGTGCCGTTATGTATGATGTTGTTCAAAGCATGGCAATCATCAATCCATTGTACTATACTAGCTGGCAACGATTCTTGAGGTTTGTTGTACCAGTACAATTGAATGTTCCCTTTTACTGATAAGTTTTTCAAAAGTTATGAATTTCAAGTTAGCTGACCATAACTAGGGTAAGTTGTAGCTAGATAATCACACCATTGTCATTCATTGTTGGTTGACAGTTTGTATGATAAGAACATTGAGCAGTCTGAAAGATCCTCTCTCAAAGTTGTCTGCAGTCAGATGACATACAACATATATTTGACAATCTCCCAATCTCTTCTTGAAGATGATCGTCAGATGTTCGCTATTCTTACTGCTTTAGAAGTTGAAGATTCTTTGAGTAAGTAAAGCTGAAAACTGGAAAAATAGTAATAGCATGATTTCGTGTTCCAATTTCCCTGTCAGAGTATTTTAATAAATTAGAATAACCAATATATCGATAATCTNTACTCGCGCCCAAGCCAAGAAGACGTTCGACTGGATGAGCGATGATCAATATCACAACGTTCAGGTATGAGTCGTGGAGTTGGTGCACATAACCTCAAACTCCTTAATTTATGATACGAGCGAATTACTCAGTCATTTTACATCACTGCCTACGTGATATCATGATATCATGATAGTACATAAGAAGGTATAAACATTAAACATCACACAAAATAGTAGGTGCATCTTTCAGAACCAGTAAAACTACTGATTTTTACATCACATACTTCTATATCGTCATCATCTACAATACACTCACACAGATAATATTTCCCTTTTGGAAAGAGTGTTAAGGGTACAAAAACATGTAATGTATTAGAATTGGCAGAGAATTTGAAATCTGTCTTTAATTTATATTTAAATATATCCCTCCCAAAAAAATTATGGAATGAGCAGTCGTGAAATTTGACAATGTAACAAATTTTATTAAAATTCACATTTACTTTCTGTGTATATTTTTACACACTCTGACTCCAGTAAACAAATAATTGCCCCGACTCCACAGTCCTGGTGTGCTAGTACGAAGCAGTACTTTGCCTTAGTGAGTTTTTGATTTCCAGATCCTCGGTATGTACTACGATTGGTTCTTCGAGTCTTTTGACCGAATGCCGAAAGACGGACGTGAGATGCAGTGGAGACTGCTATGTGAGGCTGATGCTCCAGAGCAGGCTAATAGGTTCCGGCTACCTGACAATGCAGATGACCATTACACTCCTCTTCAGAGACTGCTCGTCATAAGGTAATATCTTATTTTGCCTTTGCAGCAATTTCTGCATTGGACTTCCCTGTCAGCATAATATGGTATTTGAGAATTCCTCTGTTAAGTAATATTTACTGATTTCTAAGCTGTGATTAAAACTCATTGCTGTGGAATTTTTATTTTGAATTTTATTGTTTCTCTCTCCAGAGCAATCAGGCCAGACAGAATCGTTCAAGCCTCAACCGAATTTCTGAATCGCGTTCTCGGCAAACGGTATGTAAAAGATGACGCGCTGGATATGAACTCCGCGTTCAAACAGAGCACTCAACATACACCAATTCTGTTGCTTTTTAAAAATGGTGAGTTACATTTTATGTTTATCGTACATGAAAAATTAATCCGATGGCATTTTTGTCTATACTTCTCTAAGAAAACCAACTCGCAGTCGACTACCTCAGAGACTACGCTGAGAAAGACGGTACAACTCACCTCGAAATAATCCAACTGGTTGGCGAAGGAGCAACAGGTGAAGAAAAGAAAACACGTCAGATGCTGTCGCACGCCATGGAAAATGTCAGCTAACAACTTTATGCACTCGCATGGCTCGGATTCATAAAACATTACTTTCTCTCCACAGGGCGAATGGTTATTGCTTCACAACATTCAGCTGAATCAGGAATTGGTGAAGACCGTTGTATCTGTCTTATCCGAGACGAACACCAGCTTTATGCTGTCGTCTCACGGCAGCCACCGTCACGTGCATGAAAACTTTCGGTTGATTTTGTCGTCTTCTGCAAGAGCCGATGCCATTCCTTCTCCCCTCCTGCATGTTGCCATCAAGCTCGTGATGGATCATCCAAAGGTAGGAGAAAGCCTAAGCAAAATGTGCATTAGCAACTGTTAAACTGATTATTTTTAGGCTTTAATCTGCCATTAGAAAAGTACTCTAATAACTGAAATTAAATGTATGTTTTTTCACCCCATACATTGAAGGGTCTTAACCTTTTTTTCCAAGCGCCCATTTTTCTACTATTTTCTCGGGCTAATGCCATCTAAGCCTATATGCTATACTGACCTTAGTGGGAATTTTCTGAGTTAATAATATCAGTTTCAATATTTGACAAACAGAACCCCGAGATTATTTCTGCATCTTGTACTCAGCCTTAACTCTTTTTATTTATTTCATATACCTTGCTAATTTGCTCTAAAATTTAAAACCAGATAATTTTTTAGTCAATGAAAAACAATCTGGTGAGATTCTTCAATACCTACGTGGACAGCGATATGTTATCTATGTCGTCCAGGCCAGAATGGTTGCCTTGTCTGCACAACATTTGTCTCCTGCACGGAGCCATTCGACTCCGGTCCAAGTTGCCGATAAATGTCGGATGGCAAGATCCGCACGCCTTCAACGATGTCAACATCACGCACTTGAAGGTATCTTTGTGGTATTGTATTCATTTGATTTTCATCAGATATTTAACATCTTCTTTTTCTCGTGTAATGCACAGTTGGCTGTAGATACAGTTTGCAAGGAATTTTCAGATATCCTGACAGGATCGTCTGAACCTACATCGAGCACCATTACATCACAAAAATCAGTTTCTTGGTCTGGGCTGAGGTATGCTAATATTATAGGAACAGTGATAAAAAATGCGAGCGTTTACTATACCGAATTCTCATTTCCGTGAATGTGTGATGATGGGCAATAATTCGAAAAATAGGCTATGGGGTATGCAAATTTTATTGAATGCCCCATGTGCTTATAATAGGGAAATAGAATAAACAGCAAATGCACAGGATGTATTTTTCATCTAATGAATTATTTGTAGCATGCAAAGTATGAAGCTGTTCCATTCCATCCAAAATTATCAGAACGTCTCTGTGGCTTGATTGTATTTTACATCATAAAATGCCTCGAGAAAAGTTTAAAGCCACATTTATTCTACCGTATTTTTAGGTATCAGATTGCAGAATTGATTTATGGAAATTATGTGACGAATGAGATTGATCAGCTGAGCCTGAATTCACTAATCGACTATTGGTTGTCTGCAAATTCAGTAAAGAGGGAATTTGAACTTCCCAAAGGTCTGTTTGCATAATAGTTTTAACATGGTTGTATTCGGATATTTAATACCCGTTTTCTTTACCTCTCAAGTGAAATATCGGCTGCCTGCAGTGATGTTTTCTTCGAATCCGAAACAAAGTTCCATCATTCAGTCTGTTGAATCAATGTCTCAGCATTCCTTGGACAGTGCAGAAGGCTGCAATTTGCATTTTACACCCGATGCAATCCTTGGAGATGACCAGTATACTTTCACAAGGTAACAGTGAGAAAACTTGTAGCTTGTAGCAGGGGTGTCGAGGAGCAGGTTACTTTTTGTGGAGTTGGAGTCGGTAGAAATATCTCAGACTCCAACTCGTATATGTAACCAAATCTTGTGTAAAGTACTTAGGTGCACTGCCACTTCGTGAGAAAGAACCGGACCGACAAAAAAATCGTGGCAAAAATTTGTTGCATCACCACTGTATTTGAGTAGTATGCTCACAATAGCCTTAATTGTGAAAATTTACTTAGATTTTATTTTCCCAATAAAACACAAATTTTAGTACAAAGCTAAAGCAAAGACTAAAGTACAAAAAAATAATGTTTCAAATCAGGATTTTATCAATTTTATATTATTTTCACCTGAAAGAAAACCAGTACTGTATATTAAGATACACCTTGTGCAACTCTCTCTTTTCATTCAGACTGAACAAAGTGTACGATGCTTTGCCGGAATCTCGCACTCTCTCACACAAGCTATATCCGAGACCTCCAACAGCCATGTCTGGCGCCCCACAGACCGCAATTAGCACGAGTAGCAGTCATCCTTGGGTTATTCAACGGTATGCGTATTGTCATCTAGTAAATATTGGATGTGTATATTTACCTTCTACTTTATCATACAGGGGAGTTTTTGCTTCTCACACTCACGCTCTGGTGAAAAGTAGGAAAGAGCTTGAATTATGGGAAATATGTTACAATGCACTTTCAAAGGTGCCGAAGGGATGGAGTAAGGTTAGTATATATATAAAAAATATTTACATGTAATATTGCCAGTAATCATGGATAGGGTATTTTGATTTTTGGGACCATTATATACAATATAACCCTTTTTAGCCATGCAGATAGTTTTTCATTGGTGTCTACCATTATTTGAAGATAATTTTGGGTTTTTACTTAGGAATATGTCAGCGAGAGAATAAAGAAGATCGGAGGACCTACACCATTCAACCTATTTCTACAGAAAGAACTTGGTCAGCTTCATAGTCTGCTAGTGGAAATTAAAAGGTAAGTTTGCTAATGCATTGCTCATGATTTGAATTCTTCAGTTATTGAATTCACTCATTGATGTTGGTGTTTTATGGTACATGTGAAATTGATTTATGATATATAGATAGAATATATATTATAAAAATATTTACACAAACCTGAATGAAATTATGGATATAGGCAGGGCTGCCATACCTTCCTAGGCTTATGTGAGGCCAATTTTGTTCCATTTGTAAGGTTTTATATTATCATTGTTGCTAATTTTCCCAGGAGTTTAACATCAATCAAGAATACTGTGGAAAATCTGGATCGTTTCGGCGAC
>QXVX01005984.1:0-17792 GCA_013436065.1 Halocynthia aurantium
GGGAATTCATCTGAGGCCTAAATACCAAAAGGACTGTTATTTATGCTATGATCAGACGAAAATAGGGACTCTGTATACTCAAAGAGTCACATTATTAGTCAGCAGTCCTTCTATTCTTTATTGTTTAGCAAATAGTGATGTTGCTCGATGTTAATATTCCTATATTTCCAACCTTGTCCAATCAGGAGATGTTCTCAGATATAATGTCGGTGATTCACCGGTTGACCATTTACATCAAGCATGCATCTGCTGTGCTGCAGCAGTGAAAGGCAAACCGAAGGATGGAAAACTTCATTTGAAATTAGCAATGGCTTTGGAAGAAAAGTATTACTTGCAGGATATGTATGGACTTGAAAAAATGGTATGAAAAAACCTTAAGATGGCAAATGGAAATCTTTGACTTGTGAAATGCTGAAATCTGCTGATTTATTAATTACAGGAAGATGATGATGCTGCAGGAACCAATATGACTGCCAGAGAAAGCTCAAAAGATGAGGAATGCACTGCTATTTGTAGCTTGAGGGGAGTTGGTCCAAGTTCACCTATCGCATTGCAGTTGAAAGCTATCGATGAGGAATATCATGCTTTGTTAGACTCTGGTCAATCTGGCAAAGCTGATCATGTTATGGCTCTTTATGCTTGGAAATCGAAACAAGCTTTGAAGGTGAAGTTAATTTGTTATTCAATACAAGTTTTGCTTCTTGTAGGTAAATGACTCATGCATACAATGAGTTGATTACCCTTTGACTCCACATTTTTAATTACAGTTTATTTTTACAGTAACCACAAACTTTAAAATAATAATCTTCACCTTTTATTTATAGTTAATTGTTAAAAAATATCATTACTCAGCGACATTCAATATTAATTTCAAAGGTACCACTAGCTATAAAATTAAAATGCTTTGACTCTTTATAATAATGACAAGCAACCTACACAGTAACTGGTAGTAAGCTTGCTTATGGGTTTCCTGACTTAAAACTCAGTCATAAACCCGGGGAAGGTCTGAGACAGTATCAGTTAGCTATCCTTGATGGACTCGACGTAAACTTGAGAAGTTAACAGGACAACTTAAACCGTCATGTGTATTGCGGAAGACCCAACCACCCCATGTGGGCCCGCATGGTGCGGTTGGTTACGCCATATGCATGGCTTGCGATGGTTGAGATGCCTGGTGATAGCTATGATAAAGCTCGATTAGCAAGGCAACCTATGGATTGTGGTTGTAACTCGATTCAGACTACTCTACTACCAGTAAAACTTTTTATATTTTTATCGAAGGGTCTAATAAAATCCAATGTTTAATTGCAGCTTTTTTAAAATATATTTAAATAACTATTAAAATTTCAATGGGGTTCGTGTGATGGTTAGACTTGAAATGTCTTTTTGAATGATTCTTAGTATTTTTAAAATTTAATTGCAACCGTTATCCCAACCCTGATTCGAACCCCCATGTGGCACACTATGGTAGAACTGAAATTTCCTATCAAATGTAATTTTTTGATCATAATTAGTGATCTACAGATTTTTGATCTACCTATTTCAGCAACTGTGAATATCATCACTTGAGACAAAAGTTCTTGCTGCACATCTATACAACTAAAGACAGCGCAATAAATATTCCCTGTTTCTTTTAGAGTGGACAAACTGCTTCAAAGGCAGCAGATGACAGTAACCCACTTGGTCAGGCTTATGTCAAATATCTTGATGCTTTGTCAATAAACGTCAACGACTTTGTCTTCAATCTGCATGTAGGAAGGATGATGCTCTCACAAGATGATCACAAGGGGGCGATACAGAGACTTCAACAAGCTGTTGGTCTTAAACCATCTAACGTTGTAGCAAGGTAGGTATTCCATTGATTCAAATGAAATTTTTTTGGCTGAAGTTTCTTGTTTTTTCATTTAGATTTTACCTAGGCTTAGCTCTCTACACACAAGCTGGAGGACCTGGAGCCAGACTTAAGGAATCTCTCGTCCTCTTGCATGAAGGGTTTGAACATCTTTTACTGAAACGATTGGAGGAAGCAGCAGCACAAGGTTTGTCACGTAGCATGACTTATATCAGCATATAATCATGATAATTTCCCTATATGCAAGACCAAACAGATGCGGAGGGATTTCCTGCCACAGTTCTCACACTTTCCCTGCATGATCTTATATAAGATAATTGTTGTATGCTGCTAATTTATCAAAACATTGTGCTTATAATTTCAATGATATTTACAGAACTGGAATTCGGGTTTTAATAAACTTCCCGTTCATGACCACTTGCTCATATTATTTAGGTGATATTAAGATATCATCAACTGATCTAATCAGTGAGGATCCCTGGAGACATGGCAATATACAGATTCTCAGAGGAATTTACACATTAGCAAAAGCCTTGGAATCAAATCCTCAAGATGGATTTTTAACATCCAGAGACATTTATCACTGGTAGGATGCAGATCTTATTCATTTAGCATGGATTAAATAATTATTGACCTGGATTCATACATTTTATTCTATTTATGATTCTATATTTGTTTATTTATGATTCTATATTTGTTTATTTTATTGTTTGATTCTTATGCATGTCATATTTTTATTTCCACAGTATTTGCTTGCATGCCTCCACCGTCTTGTATATGTTGCATGCACGTAATGATCTCTACAAACAGGTAATTTATGAATTTCATAAAATTTATACTTGGGTTTATGGTTGTAAGATGTACTCATTCCAATGGATGTGAATACTTTACATTTTGATATGGGTTGGGAGTTCAAAATATTGGAATATCTGGAAAATACATTGTACAGCAGGTCATAGCCTAATGTAAATAATAAGTGGTTACCTTGGTTTCACTTACTCACCTAGCAACCTATTCATGACATCTAAATGATTGTAAGTTTACAATCTTTTTTCAAGTTGGAATGGCTGATCATGGATTGTCACTACAGTCTTCTTGAGCTTATGATGAAGGAAAAGAACCAGGATGAGGATTGGATTGCACAGAGATGCAGATATCTCTCCTGCGTTATAAGAAATGTAACCATTCCACAGAATGATGAATTATTACAGTTGCAGGAAAAGGTATATATTTAGAAAAGAAATCTATATTGTACATATTATTGAAGCCTCCGGATGAATGCTTTTACAATCCTATTCTCTTAACTACTTGAAATAGTGTGTGTGGTCTTTCTAAAGATTTTCCACTTCAGCTCTTATAACCTGTCTTATGCTTTTGTTTTGAGCTTTACCCAGGCATATTTTCAATATATAAATATGCTTTTGTTTTATGCAGGTTTGCCAGAAATTGGTTTCTATCCAGCCCTGCAACAGTAATGCACTTTACCTACTTGGCATGGCCCAACTCAATCACTATGACAACGATCCTCGATGCGAAACAGCTGAGAGATCTTTGAAAGATGCAAGATTGAGTTTCCATGCAAGTATTGCATTGGAGGGAAAACCAACAGCTGGAAATATACTGGATGGAGTTAAAAGTAAGTCTATATTTTGTCATGAACTCCATATATTCTAGTTATAATAGGTTTAAGTTTCTAATATGTTATGTATTTGGTTCCGATGCAGATCAAAAATGGTGGCAAGATCGCTTGGCTGCTGAACAAGCAAAGAAGGCAGCTCAAGAAAAAGCACAACCTGCCGCTGCTGCTGCCACTAAGGGCCGTGGAGCTACAAGAGGATCTGCTAGGGGTGCTCCTGCCTCCAGAGGAAGAGCGGGTCCAGCTCGTGGCGCAGCACCAACCAGAGGAGCCCAAGCAGCACGAGCAAGAGCAGGTGCAACAACCGCAAGAGGTGCTAGAGGTGGAAGAGGTGCAACTGCAGCTACAGTTGCATCTTCAAATAGTAAATGTGAAAAACAAGAAGATACTTTTAAAGAAGTAAAGGTAACAGAATTTGTCTCCTAATTTAATGATCAAAAGTTCTTTCACTTTATTTTGTAATCACTCTGTTTTGTTTAGGAAACCTTTCAACCTGATGCAGCTTCAGTATCTACACCTAGTGGTAAACCAGCTCCAATCAATAGGAAAACTCATCATGCAAGGTTAGGACTTGCCAGAGCTCTGTCTAGAACTGCAGATCATATAGGTGATGCAAGAAAGATGTATGAAGAAGTTATTACAATGTCTCCACAGGTATTGAACCTTGATTAATTTATACATTACAGTAAGAGGGATCAAATGTTGAAGCTGCTTAATGATACTTCTGGTCACATATCATTCAAATAACATTAAAGATATGCTCATTGAGAGATAATGAAAATATTTTTTATTTTATTGAGGGCAACCATCCCTTGATCTTCCAATTTTCTCCATTTATACGGTAATAACATCATACCATTCATACGGTACAGTGCTAGTGAATAAATATTGGATCTGTTTAATGATGAATCCAAAGATATCTTATAGGATTTTCAAAACATTCTGTTTAGTTTCTTTATTCTACTTTTAAAGATCTTGAAAATCGAACCCTGATATAAATTCTTTATTCTTTATAGATTCATGATGCATACATTGAACTAGCCGAGATACTTTCGAAGTCTGATCCACTTGCAGCAGTTGATGTTTACTGCAAGTAAATACATTCAACATTTTACATTCAACTGATCCTTGATTGAATACCCTGATTTTTGCCAGATTTCCTCGTAGTTCTGATGAAAATTCATTTGATGATGCTTATTTGAGTGGAGAAATTGTGCAAATCTTGATGAAACATGAGAAATATGACGATCCACGTTTATGTGAACATATGATATCATGGGGAAAGGTCATGGGAATTGGTACGTATGTGTTTTAAAAATGAGAATACAATGTTAATAATAGAATCAAATATTCAAAAATAATACTAATAGTGCTGGTACATCAGAAGAGTTTTTATAATATGGTAGAGAGCGTGTTAACAGTGATTACTTTATCCAGGTGTTCTGGAGAAACATATGGGAATTCTTGATGCCAAATTCAAGACAGAAATGTTGAAAAATATTTATGCTGGAGTTCATAGAAAAGACGTCAAAGATTCGGATTTGGAAGCATTTTTCAAATTTAAATGCTGGATATGAATTTAATCTTATGTACTCCACAGACTCTCGATGTATTATTTGAGTTCGTGTCTGTCTTGAATTTATACCGTACAAAATACGCTTTGTTAACTACTTTCCAAGTTCGTATTATTCTGATTTAAAAAAAGTTATGGACGTGTCATTCGACTGTTTGCGGAATATCTGAGAATAACACTCGTCAAGCCTTGCTTTTATTGTTGCTTGACATTTAAAACTTCCCATTGAACTTCGTTATAGAAGTATTTGTTTGTTGTAGTGTTCGTTGAAAAGATTTTAAATCAATTTAGGGTCAATTAATAATAATATTTGCATTGCAAAGACAATGTCGACTTGGTAACGTACCGTATTTGTACGGAATCATATAAAAAGTTGGTATCCCAGAACGACGAATACAATTCTGATATATACAAACAGTTACAGAAGGTCACCTTTCCATTTTGCTACAGTGTTACTGCACTCCTGAGAAGGATTACAAAACATGGAGAACAATGAAGTAGTTTCAGGAACAAGATCTTTTACCCGCTACCTTTCACGAACATTAGTAATACCTTTGTTTAAACGCTTGATATGTCTAGGTCCTAGAGACCTAGACGACTAACAAGGAATAAATGTCGAGCGATAATCATTCGTTATTGAAAAAAATCTGGATTGGGTGGCGTGTGATTATGTGGAGGCAGGAAGCTGGGGTTCAACTTTGCAAATTTTTGTTAAATATGTAATAACGAACCATGTAGGTAGTATCCAAGGACGACGACTGTAATTTTGATCTATACAAACATTTACAGAAGATCACCTTTCCATTTCGCGACATTGTTTATACTCCTGAAAAGGATTACAAAACGTAGAGAATAATGAAGTAATATTAAATATCGCGTGGGTAAAGGACTAAAACTTGTTTTGTCAAAACCGTCCCTAACAGTTATTTGTGTGACTGAGAAGGCACGGATAGTGTATGTTGTGTGATTCAGTGATAGAGTTTCACCATGGACAGTCAGTCATTCTACCCCCTTCACTATTGTGTGATAGGTAACATATGTTTCTCCACAGCGACGGCTTTATCGGCTGATATCTTATTCAAGGTTTTTTTCAATGAGGGTGCAGCAGGAATAGCTTAAGCAAAAAATATTCTTTTGGAAACGGAAACGATTCCTCAGAAACGAGATATGGAGGAAGTTGATAAGTGAACACATCATCATCAGCTCAATATTACAGTAGAGAACTATTCACGGTCCATGCTGCAATTGAGAATGAGAATGAGAATTTTTACGAGAATGCAATATGATTTTGTTTAATTTAATTTAGTGTGATTCAGTGTTGTTGTAATTTGATTTATCATCAAGTACAACAATATTCAAATTTAATATTTTACATATTTACGCCATCCCGCCTCTATTCAATGATTATGTAATAAAACTAAGGATTGAGTAAGGCTGTGCGCCATTTAAGGATTCAATGCTTGGCCTTTGGTTCATTGACTTTTTTATGAGTTGCGATTCTTTACCTATAAATAATCACTTCCATTAGTTGATCGTAAACATTAAGCTGGGATGGAGCAAGTTTATTTTAATTTGAAATTAAATCTCATTTATACATCAATCAAATCATGTCGGTTTCGACGTCGATTCAACTTCACTTCATGGAAATAGGATGACTCGACTCGACTTGTCACTCGACCGTTGTCGACTTGCCATTATCTATCCAGCACTTGCGTACCTCGTAAATATTGTTGCATGACATTTAAAACTCTCCGATTCGACTAGTCATAGTCATAAGTTTTGCTTCAATTGGATCCTGGCTTATTATGTAGAATGGGTAACATTAGCTCACATTTACATCGTATTTAAGATATATGCGAACAAAACATAATGCAATTGCACTTTTACTTATTTTCTCGTGTGACTGTTGATTTTTAGTTACATAAACTTCATGAAACTGACATGTTGAATACAAAACAACAACTAGAATTGTGCTAGACTACAATTATGCAGAACTCCCGTCTTTTTCATTTGTAAAATTGTCACATTACCACCACTACCATCACCGTACTTNAGGAATGAACAACTCAAAATCCTTGAATTATCTTTTTCAAATTGAATTGAATTCTTACGATTTTTCTGACTCGAACGCATTCCAAGATATGTTCGTCAGTTATTTCTTTCTTCCTCTTCTCAAGTTCTTCTTTCGTCAAATCTTTTAATCCCTTCATCTTCTCATCTTTCTCAACGTCCTTTGTTTGCTGTATATCATCGATTTCACTAGATGGAAAAAAATATTCGAAAATATGATACCACAACACACTACAGCAAGGGTTTTTAAACTTTTTGGGCTGCGCCCCCATCACATCTTTGAAAAAAATTCAATTCACGCCCCTATGACATGAACTGCAGCTCCCCGCGGGCCTCACAAATTCGGTTTGCGGGCTGCACTCGGCTCGCGGGCCGCAAGTTGCACACCTCTTGACTAAATAATCAGTGTAAGACTTCCATTGATTATTAAATAATCAGTAAAAATTTTAGTTTTTTTTTCATTGTAAAATTGTCACATTACCACCACTACCATCACCGTACTTAGTTCAGATCAATGCAGTGTATCATCTACATTCTAAATGGCGTGTGATTTACAGCAAACTATATATGTGCTACACACAGATTGCAAATAAATCTTCACTCATTGTTTGCCAGGTTGGAGCTATTCAGTATACTAGTTTTAGATCAGTGGGATCGACAATAATTGTTGTGTATATTGCTGCTTTATAATTTCATCTGTTCTTCTGACTGGATAAGATACAACTACATTTACAATGGGCTGTGGTGCAAGCACATCAACAACACCTTTGGTTAATTATAAGATAACTGTAGAGGTAAGAAATTTCGATGCTATTAGATAATTAGAGTATGCTGTCAACCCGATTATTTGCGACCTACCTCGGTTTTTATTGGGTCCTGGTTAGGATTAAGGTTGAATAAAACTCAAATGAAGGGTTCAAGGTTTTCTTGGAATTGAAATATAGAAGAACTGAAACTATTCAGAAAAGACATTATAACCCTAACTGTAATCGGAAGCCTCCAAAATAAGGTGTACACCACATACTAAAAATTTAAGTTCTTTCAAATTTTGATTTAATATCTCATACTTTCGGATGGATTACCCGCGGGTTGTAAAAGGTTTTAAAAAAAAAAAATCAAGGGTGCGGGTTATCCTACGAAGCGGGTAATACTTTTACGAGATCCCCTGCACTCTACATATACGTCGACAACTCCTGATAGCCGCACGCACTTTTGGATGTCATCGATAGACTTCTATAAATAATTCTTTAAAATATAGTAGGAAAATTTTATCACTAACTGATGCATCAGAATGCACCGAAGCACAATAAACATGGATGTAGAGTATTGCATAATTATTACAAACATGGTCGAGGTTTGCTTAAATAGTTTCCTTTGAAAAACTACGCAAATGACTATATATTATTGTTTCAGCTCGTCAGATCTGTTAGTTTTTTGTTAGTGTAATGTTGTAATGTAACCCCTTTCATATTGGTACACAATGCTTGGGTACAACAAAATGATTAATAATCTTTAACATATGAGATTCGAATCTAAGTTCAGATATTTAGATTCACTGTCTTTCGCCCAACACTTGCTGAGTGAAACGTTTTAGAGAAAACTGTAGTCTGATCGCAGTCCTCATTTGATTATGAGTGCCACTGACGAAGCACCGCCTCCCGGCACTAACAAGCCCAACACTGCTGAGTGAAACGTTTTAGAGAAAACTGTAGTCTGATCGCAGTCCTCATTTGATTATGAGTGCCACTGACGAAGCACCGCCTCCCGGCACTAACAAGTGGCACTCCAGAGTGTGGTCAAGAGCGCAGTATGATAGGGTCTTTAGTGCTGGTGCTGGTTATTAGAATATTTTATTCCTTGCACATATTAATAGATCATTACCCATAAATGATAACAATCACTTATTATGCTTACACATTATATATTTAAAAAAATATAAATGAAAGGTTTTCTCGAGAATTTTATTATTAAAATGTGTATATGTATCAGTATCTCTCATAAGGGATTGAATAACCTCTGGTTTGCACAGTGTCGATGATGATGATGATATGAAGTGCGCTTTGGGGCCATCGTCACAGTTACCAAATTTGATAACACAGCTACTGCGCTGTAACACTCTTTACCGAATGCGAACAAAACCATTTTGAAATTTACCGATATTTATTTTTTTACCGCCTGAGACCACGGATACGGAGGAACGACTGTAAATATAAATATACTACTAAATATATAGGGTAACATTTGATGAAAAGAAGAAACGAAGTTCCGAGAGTGATTTTTGCGCTCTATCCCACTTATATTCGATGGAGCTTTATCGTGTAACATATGAATACACTATTATAATTCCATTTTATGTCAATTACCTTTCGTACCCGAATTTCACTGACTCGAATTGTCTTGACACTTGGATGCTCTTTTACTCTACTTTACTTGCTGTTCGAATATTAAATGATTCGACTCGAATCGAGTCAATGTAAAGTCCGATGTGAAGAATCATCTACATCAGGAATCATCATTACATATACTGTAGTTTCCAACTCTAAGTATTCATGAAATGAACATAAATTCTGTGACATTTGTTCCCAAAACTGCGACTATCGGATCAGCCCACAAATTTAAAATTTTGATACGTTCATTTTCAGACAAGTGGGGGTGTGTTTGGTGCTGAAACAAACAGCTGTGTCTTCATCAACATGCTGAGCAAGGACGGTAAAGTTAACACGGGATGGATAAGTTTGAATAACCTTTTTCGAAACGACTTTGAACAAGGACGAACAGATAATTTTAATATCAGAGCTGTAGATGTCGGTGTTCCGGTGATTATACAACTCGGTACGTTGAATCAATTTATTTATATATTGAGCGAGTAAAAGGCATGAAAGTGTCGCAACTCACTGAAATAATAACATCGGTATGTTGCACAAATAAAGTAAATTGACAATCGACTTGAACCTTAGCAGACTCCACCTTGTTTGAGTAAATGTTGGAAATGACTCCGCTTGACTTGAAATTTTATAACTGGACTTTAATGACATAATTAAAACAAAACAAAAAAACCATATCATACCACTGTTATCGACTTTGTTGTTATTTGACCTATGACCAATAGAGCTACGTGATCGCGATGAACTCGACAACTGGGCATGCAGCAATGTAACTGTTAAGTACATGGACGGATCTGAAGGTTACTTTCCGATATATGATTGGATCACGGATAAAATCTCAGTGACACGGGGAGAAGGTATATTGCATTTTGTAGCTTACTCACTAGCTACCAATACTGCTTTTGAGCTATTCTTGTAGCCTCCCACTCCGTAGCCGCCGTATATCATGTGATTTTTCTATAGAAGTTATAGGAAGGAATAAATTATTTACATTGATGTAACAAATCTAATAAAGTTTTCGAGTTGCCATAGAATATGCCAAAGGAAAAAATTCTCTTTTCGTTGGTATATAAATATCGACATTTCTTTTTTCTAAATATTCGCAGCTTTCACGTATACCGGCGTAACGAATCAGGCCATCAAGACTTTCAGATCTCAGGAACTGGATTTGGCCAAAGGACGCTTTGAATGGATTCCACGTCCGGTCGAAACAGATGTTGGATGGGGACTGCCCAGATACGTGAACGAAACGTCTATTACAAACCTGCCCGATATCTTCAACCCGACTGACATGCGTCTTGGGCTTCTTGCGGTAAAGGGAGTCGAAGCGGCAGTGAATGCCGCTCTGGAAATCGCAGAAGGTTAAGAAATATAATGTTTTTGACATTCAATTTCCAAGAGTGAAAATGAGGGAAACTCATTTTCACCGCTAGTGATATCATTGACACTGTACTTATGTTTTCCATTGTATCAGGTTTCTTATTTAAATTGGAAGATCTTGACAGCTATAAAAAGTTGTTTGCCAGTTTACAGGAAGATGATAAAGACCCGGATTGGATATCTCGGTAGGTAATTCGGTACTAGTTTAGAAGTGTGGTCCTATTTTTTATTACGGTCCTGAGCAACCATATTGTGATAACTGCTTTCAGGCAGGATTTCGATTGAGTACGCAATACAAACATTTTAACACACATCTAACATCGTCATCAACGCTTTCGAAGCAAATATATAGTAGTGGAAGTTTCTGATAAGCATATGTTAGATGACTGATACAGGTACATGAATAAGTTTTTGAATAAAACCTGTGATATGATTGTATGGATTCAGAATAGATATTACACTTACACCTATTCATTGTCTACTTCATCGTATTGTTGCTATGAAAGCGATAATCACAATGCATATTGGTTTGGGTAGTTGGGTAGTCTCTTCTAGTGGTTTTAGTTTTAGTTAGTTTTCTGATGCATACAGGGACGGCACTGCAAAATTGGGGTTTCAAGGTACCACACAACTAAACTAATACCGGTGATTCACAATTATTTATATTATTTCTGATGACAAAAATAAAAAAGGATTCTTCGAATTAGGTGGAAAACTGATGAAGAATTTGGTCGACAGCAGATGAATGGAATAACACCATTGTCATTCGAACGGTAAGAAGAAGGAATGTACTGATATCCCTATCCCATCCCTCCCATCCTTATCAACACATTTTCAGAATCTTGGTTCATTTTTTAAGTGCAAAAAAATCATATTGGAAAAATACCCTTGGTGGGCATTCTTGTAATTTTCTTCTCAAAAAATAATGTCACACAATTTCTAAGTTTAAAACAGTTAAACTACAGTGTAAATTACCAATAGTTTCCTTGGTGGGCATTCTTGTAATTTTCTTCTCAAAAAATAATGTCATACAATTTCTAAGTTTAAAACAGTTAAACTACAGTGTAAATTACCAATAGTTTCAAAATTTATTGTGGTAGCACTTGTTAAAATTGGGAAGGCCTAGCTAAGAACTAACCTACATTGTAGTTACGAATTAGACATCATTTTCATTTTACACTTCCTGTAGGTGCAAGCGTATTCCCGACTATTGCCAGATCTCGAACGAAACGGTGGAAGGTCTTCTACCGGACGGATGCACTTTGGATGCCGAAATGGCGGTAACTATAGGAGTGTCAATTACAAGATATGCCTTTCAAAAGATATTTAAATAATTTGTTATTCAGAAAGGGAAAGTTTATATTGGAGACTACAGTCATGCGTTCGAAAACGTGAACAAGAACAAAAACTCGAAGGGCGAGGCACTGTACTGTCCGAATGCCATATGCATATATTACGTGAATCTGAACCGTGACCTTGTGCCGATCGCCATACAGCTGGTACCAAACGATGAGAAAACGGTCTTCACTCGTAAAGATTCGGAAGAAGATTGGATGCTTGCGAAAATGTATTTCAGAGTGCCAATGAGTAACATGCATGAGGTGATATTTTTGTTTATATGAAGACTATAGCTACATCATTATGACTTTCCAAATTATATTGACTGCTTTACAGGTACTGCTCGCTTAACGACTAGATTCCGTGGTTGTGGACAGATTATTTGCCTTGAACCACATGAAATTAAGAAAATTACTGATGTCTGTAGGAATGTGATGTGAAAAATAATTGCAATGATTATAGTCGTCTGCACTTTTTGAGTTGTTTTATAATATTTTTTTATCAACATACTTATAAATGTGTTATGTCATCTTAGCATAAGTAATATGGAGAGAATCTTAATAACCGATTCTGTATACATTACTAAATACTTTTAATCCATACCTATTTTTTGAAACAAATTAATTATTCAAAATAACATAAAACAATAATACAGTATTACAATAATTATTCTACATTTAGTGGTACTACCATTTTCTTCTGACGCACAATGTCATGGAACCATTTGCTGTCTCTGTGTTCCGAAACTTTCCCCGCTCCCATCCTTTGTATAAGCTCCTGAGGCCACATCTTCAGACCGTTACATTCATCAATTCGGCTGCCAGACAGGCACTAATTCCCCCCTCTAGCAGTACTAATAAAGCATTAGCCATTGGTAAGTGACTTCCTGTTAAAAATAAGTAGGTATGAATGAAATGAAAATTATTATCAATATTGCTCACTCAGAGGGTGAAGACATGGCTGTCCATACCTTCAAAACTTTTAACATGGATGAGTTAGTGATTCCTGAACAGTTGAAGAAAAAAGGTATGGTAGGTTTTTAAGGGGTTATGTTGTATTGTAGTTCATTAATCCGTAATCCGATTTGGTAGGTTTGGATGATGAAGAATTGCTCCCGAAGTTTTACTACCGAGACGACGCCATGCAGTTGTGGACTATAATCGAAAAATTTGTTTCGGATATCATCAAATTCTATTATTCAAATGATGGGGTAAGTTTAGGTTCTCTAGATAGGTTCAGTCACCTAGTGGTAGACCATACATTAGGATGGACGAGCAACTTCCCGAAGTTTTCAAAACATTATACTGAGCTTAGCATGTCATTTCAGGATGTTGAAGCGGATCTTAATGTTCAAGCTTTTGCTAAAGACATGGCTACAGAAGGACTCGGATGGCAAGCTGGAGACACTAAAGGGATGCCGTCATCAATAAAAACAATCGACTTACTGGTGTCTATATTCATTTCTACTTTTTTTTAATTAGTGTAGTAAATTGCAACTAATTTTAATTTGGCCAATATATAACATGTATCAGGTTCGTTTGTGTACATCTATCATGTACACGAGTTCGGTTCAGCATGCTACAGTGAATTTTCAACAATATGAGATGTACAAATTCATTCCCAACTCACCAGCAGCTATGAGAATGCCTCCTCACAGAAAGGGCGAGGTTTGCTTGGATTCTCTTCTTGAAAATATGCAGATATTCCTCAATATATTAATTTGTCTCTATCTAGGCGACCATGGACCGAATCATGAGTTCACTACCTGACATCCAGATGTCTGCGTCCATAATTACGATCGCCTATGTTCTGTCTGCCTATTCTCCGGATGATGTAAGTGTTTATTGAATCTTATAGCATTCATATTTGGGGGGGGGATGGTCAAAGTCAAAATATTGATGAAAAACGAAACTAGCAATATCACAACTGAATTCTGGAGTTAAAACCTTCTGAGAAACCTAACGTAAATCATAATCTTGGAGGCAACTTTAATACCGATTCAGAGAGTTCATATTTCTATTAATATTTCAAGGTGTATTTGGGACAATATCCCATGAAATTATTCTGCGAAGACGGGATAAAGAAGATTGAGAAGAATTACCGGGATGCACTGGCTGACTATACAGGAAGGGTGAAGGAACGAAATAAACATGTCAGATTCCCTTACACCTGGCTCTTACCAGAAAAAATTCCAAACAGCATTGCTATATAAGAACACTAATAACTACTGTGATCCTTACTCAGATTTAAATCTATATATATATGTAGTATTTTTAAGTTTGCATAGCTTATATATGATGTGAAAAGTGTTGAATATAGTAGTATAAAGTATATTGTGTATTACAGTAAAGTGATAATCATAGGTCACTTGTAACCTCTAACATTTTTGTGTCAGAAATTTTTCTTAGCAATAAAGAGGGAGCGTGTATTTTTTCTCAATTGCTATGGCTGACCAAATCATAAACACTAAGAAAGATTTGAATTGTGCATTGTCTTGAATTGTGCATGGTCTGTTCATCTAGGGCAGATTCGTATTGTATATATTCCATTATTATTTTGACTCGCACCGCTATACTCGAAACAGTTAACTATATCTGCTAGATGACGTCAGAGTCGTATAGCATTCCTTTCCGTGTTCTGATTTTTGTAAGTGAGGGGTTATGGGTTCGAACCTTGCCATGAACCATTACAATGAATCTAAACGAATAACTTCAAATATTGCTTTTTGTAAATGAATATTATTACCAGCAGCATCTCTTGGGAATAGAATGAAAAAATACAAAACCAATCTTGAAGTTTTCACAGAGCACAAAAAAGAAGTCCATAAAAAGCTAAATTCTCTTCGCGTAACCTTTCAGGCGCATGTCGTTATAGCGTTAGTTTTAAAAAAGATCCCGCTGTGCCCCAATATTTCAATGCAAGAAAGTTATTAAAACGTGAAGAAAAACAATAAAAACGTAACACGAATCCCAGGTTATTTTTTTCCTATTGGTTTGTTTATTTTAATAAAGATTTTAAGTTAATATAATAATCTAGTCAAATCCAGATGTAGAAACAAGGTAAATACTGGAATTAATATTTTTTAAAGGTTTGTTGTCCGATTAAATATAGTATATAATATATAATATATTAAATCTTAGTGGATTTCGCTGGTTCACTTCTTGGAAATCTTTTTAGTGTTCTCTGGTGACATTAGCAGCAAAGGTAAAATCATGGAATGTAATGATTGTGTCATCGAAGTTCCATCAAAGGCTGTTACTGAAGGTGAAGAAATTGCAATCGGTCTCTCCACTGTATTTGGCAACAACCACTGATATCAGCTCGATAACTTTGCCCAAACAGCGACCAATCATTACTATAGTAATTATTATCGGTTCCAATTTCGGAAGAGTAAATTGGTGATGTCTGAGATTTGTACAAAGATGAATTATTTACAGAAACAAAAGTAGTTTGATGATGATTATTATTATTTAGATAATTTAAATTATCTTTTCCTGTTGGTTTTGGTAACGCGTTGATCTGATAACCATTAGTTTCATTGTAATTGTAACTATCAGTAGAGTCAGAAGAAAGGTTCGTTGGGTTTCCTGTAAGGTTGCTGTATCCTGTATTAGTGACTGATTGCACTGACGGAGTGTGTTGTTGTAAAATACTAGCAGATGGATAGTGAGGATAACCATTGTCATGTCTCTTCAGGTCAGGTCTACTATGAGAGCAGTGTTCCATACTTGAATAACTGTTGTTGTTATATTGTTGTGTTGTAGCTACACTTTTTTCAATTTTTTTATGAATTTCCCACAAAGTTATCAATTTATTCTGCAATGACACAGATCTAAATTAAACTGAAAGCCCAACAAAAACACGAACTACATACCTACGAAGATTTTTTTATCATTGATTGATAAAATTGTATGTAATGAATTGTACCAACCGTTCCAAACTAAACTGATGTAATACTGAATAAGAAGTTCGAGCTTTTACTTTTAAGCATGTTTCTCAACATTTTTCTCCTTACTTCATATAAAATTCAAGACCAATAGACTTGTAGTAAGCGTTTTACTCTATTGCAAATAACATTTGTATATATTTTACTACCATAGTACTGAGAATTTGTTGATTGTATACACCTAATCAGCCTTCCTGCAAAGCAATGGTTATAGTAGTGATTGTTTTGATAATTGTGATATTTTCAATATTTCATATTCAAATTGTATTTCACATTGTATACTTCTGCTACCACTCCAACGCTGAAACAAATGATTGTATATTGTAATTCTCGTAACGCTTAATAAAAGCTTGTATATAAATGTCCTTTATTCATTTCTTATATATATATATATGTATATATATACGTTTATACATTCCAGTTACAATATAACGTACAGTAGGTCCTTGTGTTCAAAGTCGTTTCGTTACAACATTGATGAGGAAAAGTGTAATAATACATAATCATGCAAACGTATAACGTATATCGGGTCGTACTGCTAATTTCAACATTTAGGTGGTATAATATGTCTTTATCATGGAGCAGATTTGCGTTTGCACACGGACGGATAGTGTGCAGTTCATACACGGAAACGAGGTGTGGAGGAAGTTAATAAGTGAACGCATCATCATCAGCTCATTAGTACAGTGCAGAACTGTTTACGGTTCATGCTGCAATTGAACGAACAACAAAGGTTCAGAAAGATTTCTCATCTTTCACGATTATGCAATATTGTGATTCAGCGTTTAATCATTCATTAATCACGATTTACAAATGTTTCCAACATTTAGCTGGTATAATGTGTCTTTATCATCGAGAAGATTTGCATATGCACACTGACGGCAGCGTGCAGTTCATACACGGAAGCGAGGTGTGCATAAGCATTATTCTAGGATTCTCCTGGCATTCATGCAATATGTTGATATGTTGGTATTTAAATTCACGGAAAATTTGTAGGGGTAAACTCCTCCGAAACAACACAGTAAAATCTCTTTAAACTCGAAATTTGCATTTGTATCAGGGCTATGCATTACAAAAATTCATACCAATCAAATAAAAAAGTAGAAGAAGATAGCATTTACACAAATACATTAGCCAGCAACAAATTATAGGTTACTCAACGTAATAAGATGTAAAGGCCAAACATTAATTTTATATTTTCAGCGCAATCCGTCAGACCTGAAAGGAATACTGGTGAATAGCTTGCTTAAGTTGAAACAATCAAAAAATTGTACCTATGTACAATTCATCATCATGAATCAATGCGTTTCCGCCCATTCACAATCTCGTCCTTATGAAACATTGCGATTCAACCTTCTCACTATCTCATCGATATGAAACAATGCGTTTCCGCCTACGCGCAATCTCGTCTATAATACTGAACAACATAATATAATATTACTTTCCCTGCTATTGAATTGTGTCGTTAATGTAGCTATGTAAAAATGCAGTAAAAGATTGTAACACTGTAAAAGACTTACACTTATTATTAAATAATCAGTAAAATTTTTTCAAAGCATTTTTCCTACCCCCCCCCCCCCTTGCAAATCCCCGCAAGGGGGGGGGGAGCTACC
>QXVX01005989.1:0-32679 GCA_013436065.1 Halocynthia aurantium
AAGATTTCTAACCTTGTATTATTTTGCATCCCATCAGACAAAAAGAGCGTTTTCACCAACGTGCAAATGCAGCAATGTTTGACGTATTTCCGGAATGCAACGGATGATGAAGTGCAGGAGAAATTCCTTTCCAAGAATGTTGATTTCGCAACCATGGTAGATTCTTCTGAAGCGGATTGTACTCTTGATAATCTTCTCATTTGTGCTTTTGGAGCGTTTGTCTTCGACACTAACGTTTATCTTCTGTGGCTGAAAAAATCACTGATTAAAATGCAACAGAGGTTTGCTATTGAATGAACAGCATGCATACTATTTCATTGCTGAGTAATCACACATCATACCAGAATACTTTTTAATCAAGTGAAAGAATCAGATCTGTTCGTTTTGTCTCCCGTTCTCTGGACCACATAACTGAATTGATGCATGAGAATTTTGATATCATCATAAATTGCTCCGGACTCGGAGCCCGAAAGTTAGTGGATGATGCCAATGTTCATCCGATACGAGGTGAACTTCGAATGGTGTAGATCCTATTAGAATGATATTTTTTGATATGCGATATCAGGGTTGAATAAAGTAAATTAATGCCATAAGCTAGGGGTCTCCAAAGTACGGTCCGAGGGACGTATCCGGCCCGCCAAGCAATTCCATCCGGCCCGCTAGGAGGTGGTGTTTTCCTTGAAAATGTCTTAGGGAGATTTAAATATTTGGTTTGCATCCACCTATGCCGTTTTGTAGTTTGTGTTGTTACTTCTTGTGTTTCATTGCATGTAAGCGATACGTTTGAGCTGTAATCAGGAGAGGTCTCGTGAGCGACTGTGTAGTCAGTAGCAAGTGTGTTCCCTTTTTTTTGGCCCGCGGAACTGAAATTAATCATAATGCGTCCCGTCTAAAACGTTTGGAGACCCCTGCCCTGAGCATTCTAACAACAGTGTACCTTCAGCCCCGCAATTAAATTCATATGTATAATTACAAGCTTTTTGGTAAGTCTAATTTTTGTAGTCGGTATGTGCATAAGTTCATGCACATGCATATGTTTTGCAAAGAATGACAAAGTACTAATTTTTTTCAAACTATTGTACTCGCATCAATTTTCTTTGTGCGCTGCTTGCAAAACATAAGTACACACTCACATGCACATGTCTTACAGGGAACAGTGTTGATTTGCATGAAATATCTTCTACTAATTGACAGAAAGAATTTACTTACTACATGCTAAAATAGTCTTCTTCCAGCTCAGTGGACTGTTGTTCACGAACCAAGTGCCAATAATTTGTATTATGGCGCAAGGACATGCATATGTCCCACAAAAGGAAGATTGGTACTCGGGTCTGTATATCAAATTGGACGGACAGACAAAGAAATAGACCCAATAGACACGGAAGACACATGGCGAAGAGCAAAGGCATTGTTTCCGGAACTGAATAAAAAACAAGTCAGTTAAATAAGCTACACTTTTTTTATATGTAGACAAATAGGTACCAGTTAACTAGTACAGCCCCTTCCGTGAACCTGGTTAGATTGGGGTAGGTAAGGTTAGCTTGGGTTGGTCAACCCTCACCTAAATCTAACCCAACCTCATCTATGGTATCGGAAGGATCACATTACCAAACTATTACCGATAAACCGAACTATAATGCAACATTATTGACCTACAGATCCTCGGAGAGTATGTACGATTCCGTCCCGGTCGCTATGGTGGACCGAGGGTTGGCATCGAAATTCTGGAAAGAGGAAGGCAAAAAATGAATATAATACATAACTACGGACATGCTGGTTCAGGTATCGGCCAGCATTGGGGCAGTGCACTTGAAGTTCTGAAGTTTGCCAAACAGATTCTTCCAACAACACCATCCAAACTGTGAAATAGAATTGCAAGATCAGCAAGATATATTCATTGCTGGGAACTAGTAGTATTCTGTTTAATCAAGTAATTACATATGTACAGTAATGTGGAAATATAATAATATAATTACTATACCTATCGTACATCTACAATGTGGACTTCACAGGCTCAGAATTCTTTATGTGGACGAATGTAACAATATACTGTATACAGTACTTTTATACGAACGAAATGGCTGCTTACCTCATCTGAATAATTTGTAAGTTGAAGTGTAACGTGATCGTGTGTAAAATTCGACTTAAATCGGAAAAATCATGTGCGGTTGGTTGATTCTTAGTCGGTAGAGGTATTAGATAACGATCGACAGGAACTAGAGATTGATCATGATTCTTTCGAAAAAGAAACTTATTTCGTAAGATGCATTGACAGAACTTTCCCAAAAACCGCATTGGACGAACAACATTGTAATATGCAACTTGAGAAAATAACATTAACTGAAGGAGGATAGATGTTATCAATCATACCATGAATCATTTGATTTTTATTATCCGCACTTCTGAATATCTTAGTTGCTATGGATTCGTCAATCTGTTCCACGAAAACACATTCACGAGATATTTCTTGAAGCTGAATGAATAATCTCATTAAGGCGGAAAAACAACTTGCTGTATGCCGGAATCTACAACAACAAGTTGTTCGTATATTGTCGAGACAAGACCCGAGAAAGAGCTGGATCCGGTTCCTTCCTTGCTTACTTGTTTTGAAACCAAATATCTGACCCCCATTGTTCTACTACAATGTGGACTTCACAGGTTTGGAATTCTTTTTACATACGGGTGTATGTAATCGGTCGCCATTCGACTTTGATTGATGTACTGCAATAAACTCAGTGCAGTAAACAGTGTCGGGGTGGGATACGTTGCCGAAACTGGATACCGAGTCCCATTTGGGAGAAAATAGTGGGCATTACGAAGTAATTGAACAAGACCACGAAGTTACCGAGATAAATAGGAGTCAGTGCAACGATTATTCAGAGAACTACTACGCGGATCTGAAAATCGCACATGCGAGAATAGAACTCTTCCGCTCTCGTCGGTCAAGGAGCAAAGAGGCAATTGAGAATGGCTATGTGATCTGTGTGAAAATTTTATAGTAACGTCAGTCAGTATATGCATTGGCACTTCGAATATTCAATTTTCGTTATCGACAGCTCGTGCGTCACCACCCCAAGATTTAAAAAAAGGTCAAAAACCTGGAAATTGGCAATTATTTAGTCGTATGTTGTGGAATTTATTCATAAGGGCAAGTGGACACGGTCAAGAAACATACCCGACTTTATTTGGTCAAGGTTAATGCGGAGTGTTGCTATCAAAGTGAAGATTTATAGGCTGAGTTTGTGGTTAGTTATTGATAGTGTAGGTTTACACATCCTGAAGATATTTGTGGAAGATTTCTGTTGAAAGGGTACAAATTTTCAGTAAAGGGTTAGAGCAACTACAACGAAACTTGGAAAAGAAAGACGCTTAGGAAGATGTCTCTGGATTATGGAAAATTAAAATACTGTTTATCTTTACTGTGTATTTTTTACGGAAGCAATATAGATTCAACGGTAGCTAATGATAGACAACAAAAAGGAAAAAATACCGAAATGGTAACGCACATGAAATTTGTATCGAATCTATCTCTGACAACATCAAAAATGAACGAGCCGATCCATGAAATAACTGTTGCAGATATTATTGATGCTGAAAACAAATCTACAATCTCAGATATTGAGACGATATCAACATACCCTGCTTCCATTTCAGCCCAGGTAAGTTATCGGAGATAAGGAATATTACATCTTAAATATACAGTCGGGTATCCAATAATAAGTCGGTGGGCAGAGTATAAATTTGTGCAATATTTCATGTTGGCTTGCTGAAATTATTCTCACGGACTATGTCACGTCAGTTCATTTTACAGTTGGCATTAGTTTTCAAAAGTAACTTTCATCTTTTCACTTCTTCTATTTGACAGTAATCGTGATTATTTTACGATCGAAATATGTTTTTAATTATTAATGAGCGGATTCAAGCCAACCTCAACTATTAAGGGATTCGTATGTTGTTGTATTTTATAAGCAGGGACGCTGTAAGCTTTTGATTTGGCGACCCCGCATATAGAATTTCATTCATCAACAGTTGTACAAACTATTACGAAGTAACTAAGTGGTGTCTAGGAATGTAAATAACTTTTGCACACTGTCTATAGCCTATAGCCCTATATGATATATGCTATATGGAATATGCAAACCGCCAAGGCTCCCTTGCCTACTACCAAACCACACCATACGCACCCTCCAGCCATGGCCCGGCCTATAGCCAACTACAAACGAATAATTGCATATTTTTAGTTTGATGTTGAGGAAAGAAGAATATTTAAATAATCACAATGCGGGTAATGGCTTTGTTATTCGACTCTTCTGGTTTGATTGATATTTACGTTTTTGGGAATACATGTGTCATGTAAAGGTCACGAGCAGGAATGCTTCAGATCTTTCTCACGATAAAATTCAACAACTTGCCAACGCAGGAAAACAACCTCTTTGTAATACGTAACAAAACACCGATTAATTGCCTGATAAAAGTGTTAGACAAAGGTTAACTCATGAACAAGATCTCCATTAACATTTGTCGATTTCAATTCAGGTAACGATAAGCGCTGTAATTGCATTCATGTGCCTATGGAGTACTATTGGAAATCTACTAACGATTCTGGCAGTATCTTTGCATCGAGATATGCGAACTAAGTGCAATTTATTTATATTAAGTTTGGCAATATCAGACTTGATCTCAGGACTCGTCGCCTCACCGTTGTGGCTGTACAGAAGGTATACCTTCATATTGAAACTTACTTAGTAACGAACACCAAATTATCACAGTTTATCATCAAATAAACTATATCATGAATCAACAGAATGTTTTAAATAAAATCAGCTATTTTGTGAAAGAAAATTCTAATAACGACGCTCCACCAAATATTGTTAGATTACTAGAGATCATTAATCGATTTTCAGATGGTATTTTATTCATTACAGAACGTGGGGATTCCAGACATGGTCTTGGGGAGAATTTCTATGCAAACTTTACTGGTTCACTGACGAATCATCGTCTTACTGTACAGCAATGCACATTGCATCATTCGCTGTATGGAGATATATGGGCGTGAGATGGCCATACAGAATAGAGGAAATTAAAAAGAGGTACCAGCTAGAGCCGTTCGCTTTTAAAAAAATATTCTTTTAAAAACTTTATTGGTATTAGTGCAAGTAGAGAGTTCTATATATAGCTCGATCCTATACAGTATACACTAAACAATTACATACCCACATTGCACTGATAAAACGACATACAGTAAAGATGAATAAACCTCACCTCATCAATTTACGAATTACCGACCACCTGTCTTATAATACTCATTATCGAGTGGATTTCTAGAAAGATCGAAGCCCCCAAAAAAATACCGTACGAAAATTAAGCTGGTACAACAGGGGATGAATTATATTTTAAGTATTCAAACGCTCAGTTCTCAGGGAAAATTCAATCATCCTAATGACGAGTCGAATTCTATAACATTTTTTTCCTATATCGCTTTACAGATCTATAAAAATCTGGATTTCTCTGCTGTGGATTACTGCTCTGTTATTTGGTGGGTTTTTTTTTTCGACTCTCTACGGTTTGTCCAACAAGAATCAACAACATGACGAATATGTTTACTCTCCATGGCCAGTGTGTTCCATTAAGATCGCTAATAACGGGTGAGTACTACTCAACTAAAATATTTATGTGAGGAAAACATCGTATCAGAGCCCTAATTATTACTGGCTTGATCGGTTCAACGAAAGCCGTTTGCTTAACTGATGCATTACCGCGCGCGGTGACAGATTATTTTTAACATTTTTCTATAGCATGTAGTTGTGTTATTCAGTTCTTTCGTGATCTTCAGGGAATACTACTGTGGATCGAAGCGTTAAGTAGAGCTCATAGAATTTATTTAAAGTATAAATATACATTCCATAGGCTGCAAAAGCATCTGATCTATTACACAACGTCATCAACCTTATTCATGCTGCTACCGATGCTGATATTATGCATTTCGTCTGTCTTGATCACTAGAGAACTATTCTTCCACACTCACTTTAAAAGCCACACAAGGAAATCCAAAGGTATGAAATCAGTAAACTTGAATCCATAGTAGACGGTCGAGCTAATTTCCGAGGTTCACATTTAGATATGGATTGAAATTCAAATTATTATTAAAAAAATAATGAGCTTAAACCGGTCCTTCACCCTAACCAGTTACTTCAAAAAAGAGGCAGACCGCATACTATAGTGTCACCCATTATTCGATAATAGATGACTACAAAGATTATAACTAGGTATCAAAGTTTGAAAATGCAAAACAATTTTATCTTCCAGAAAAACGAGCCATTTGCCAACTTGCTCTCATTTCTGCTTCATTTTTAATTGGATATGTGCCCATGACAACCTACGTCATGTGGACTACGCGTTCACAACACAAAAATTACAGGTAAGAAGTGATTTAGAAGATACAGTACAAGCATCTAATTATTTATCCTTTCTTGGATTATAGTGCTCGCTCAAAATTTCAAGTAAACTTAAAAATATGTTTGGCAGTAATTAATTGTTCAATTTTCAGACCCAAACAACATGCGAATGATATTGTTACGGTAAATCTAGACTATTGATCAAAATCCGGAATAATGAATGATAAAACATCAAATTGGCCAATGAAAGCTCAAACCGTATCCGATATTAGTTAGATTCCAAACTAGCTGTTGACAACCCAGTGTGTTTGCTTACTCCTATGTACCTTAACTCTCCTAGCACTACGACAGTGTACTTATCTTACTTTTCCAACAACAACTTCAGATTAATTTATTTAAATGCAGAACCGATTATTGGCTGCATATCGCCTCATATCTCAGCTTAAGGATATCCGAATGCCTCAATCCTATCATTTACAACGTAGCATCGAGAAATATGAGAAAAGCTTCAAAGAGGATTATTCACTGCATCAGGTAAACACAGATAATTTAGAAGCAAAAAAATACGTTGGGAAACGAACCATAAGTGAAGTCTCCCAGCGATTCAAAACTGTTTAGTGATCATAAAATTACAGAAACACCAAGGAGAAACTTCTGAATCAAAATCGGTGTCATTCTAATGTTAGATAAATCACAAACTAAAATACATCTCAGATCACAGAAAAGTTGTGAAATGACTCTTTTCAGAATATTCTAAGTTTTCCCAATGAAATTCGATCTATACCTCTACGATCTATTCAATAATTCTTGTAGGAACTGCGGACGAAGCGACGCAGACATACAATTCGTCAGCAATAGCCCCGTCAACAAAAGTCGAAAGCTTTTCGATTCGCTACGCGGTGTGCAAAAGAATAATTCCCTACGATCCGTGCGAATCATACCGATAGACGAAGCACACATGATGACGGATATGCGGCGACAGAAACCCAACAGATCCAACGGGGAACAAATTTGTGCAATGGCTCCAAAAAAATATTGCACAACTAATAAACCTGGCTGCGAAGACACAAAGGCAAATTGCAAATTGTGAAACCTGGCAACCAAGGAGCAATGTACATGAGCTACTGATGGCGACAGGATATTATAAACAAAGATGGTGTTCATCATTATCAGTCAATTTCAACGAGGTCATGTACAGTATTTATCTGATTTC
Organism: Halocynthia aurantium; assembly: GCA_013436065.1. Lineage (NCBI taxonomy): Eukaryota > Metazoa > Chordata > Ascidiacea > Stolidobranchia > Pyuridae > Halocynthia > Halocynthia aurantium. Next base: position 7,609 of record QXVX01005989.1, read on the forward strand.
AGGTTGTAACATGCTCATAAACACCTCATAGACATATCGGTGTGCCAGACACAGTCATCTGGTATCCTCGACAGTCCTAAAACTCAGATCTTCCGTTTTCGCTTATATTTATTTTGAAACTAAATATATGACTCCCATTGTTCTGCTACAATGTGGGCTCCACAGGTTTAGAATTCCTTTTACAGATGGGTGTATGTAATCGGTCGCCATTCGACTTTGATTGATGTACTGCAATAAACTCCTTGCAGTAAACAGTGTTGGGTGGGATACGTTGCCGAAACTGGAAACCGAATCCCATTTGGGAGATAATAGTCGGCATTACGAAATAATGTAAGAAGCCTTTCTCGAAACAACAAGTTACTGAAATGAATAGGATCTCAGTGAAACGATTACGTTCAGAGAACTACTACGCAGATCTGAAAAACACATATGCGAGAATAGAACTCTCCCGCTGTAATCGGTGTGAACATTTCATAGTAACGTCAGTCAGTATATACATTAGCAACGAATATACAAATTTCGTCATCGACAGCTCGTGCGTCACCACCCCAAAAAATAAAAAAGGTCAAAAACCAGGCGATTGTCACTTATTTAGTCGTATGTTTTGGAAATTAATTCACAATAGCGAGTGGACATGGTCAAGAAACATACCCGACTTTATCTGATCAAGGTTAATGCGGAGTGTTGCTATCAGAGTAAAGATTAACAGGCTGAGTTTGTGGTTAGTTCTTGATAGTGTAGATTTACACATCCTGAAGATATTTGTGGAGATAAGATTTCTGTTGAAAGGGTACAAAGTTTCAGTAAACTGTAATAGGAACTACGACGAAACTTGGAAAAGAAAGACGCTCAGGAAGATGTCTCTGTCGGGGAAAATTTAAAATACTGTTTATATAACTGTGAATTTATCCACAATAGCAATATTAATAAAACAGTAGCCATTAAAATAGACTACAACAACGAATTCTTTACCGAAATGGTAACGCACATGAAATTTGTATCGAATCTATCTCTGACAACTTCAAAAATGAACGAGACGATCCATGAAATAACTGTAACAGATATGATTGATGCCGAAAACAAATCCACAATGGCATATATTGAGGCGATATCAACATACCCGGCTTCCTTTTCAGCCCAGGTTTGTCATCGAACATAACATTTTAAATATACAGTCGGGTATCCAATAATAAGTCGGTGGGTAGAGGACAGATTCGTAAAATATTTCATGTTGGTTTGCGAAAATTAATGTCACGCACTCATTTCAAATAATTTTTACAGTTCGCATCAGTGTTCAAAAGTAACTTTCATCTTTTGACTTCTTCTTTTTGACAGTAATCGTGATTATTTTACGATCGAAATATGTTTTTAATTATTAATGAGTGGATTCAAGCCAACCTCAACTATTAAGGGATTCGTATTATTGTATAAGCAGGGACGCTGAAAGCTTTGGATTTGGCGACCCCGCATATATAATTCAATTCATCAACTGTTGTACAAACTACCACGAAGTAACTTTCGAGTGTCTGTGGATGTAAATAAATTTTGTATACTGTCTTATACCCTATATGCTAACCATTTCTTTTTGATCCGACATAGCATAGTGAAGCAACCAAACCTCCAAGGTGCATTTGCCTACGGCCAAACCACACCTTATGCACCATCCAGTTATGTACCTACCTATAGCCAACTACAATCAAATAATTCAATCTTCTTAGTTAGCTGTTTAGAAAACAAGGAATATTTAAATATTCACAATGCGGGTAATGGCTTTGTTGTTCGATTCTTCTGATTTGATTGATATATTACGTTATTGGGAATACATGTACAGTATCATGTAAAGGTCACGAGCAAAAAAGCTTCAGATCTTTCTCACGATAAACTTCAACAACTTTCCAACGCAGGAAATATGTAACAAAATCACCAATTAATTGCCTGAAAATAGTGTTAGACAATAGGTTTAACAGGGGATCATGTACAGGATTTTTATTCAAATTTAACAATTTTAATCCAGGTAACAATAAGCGCTGTAATTGCATTCATGTGCCTATGGAGTNGGTAATGGCTTTGTTGTTCGATTCTTCTGATTTGATTGATATATTACGTTATAGGGAATACATGTATCATTGAAAGGTCACGAGCAAGAAAGCTTCAGATCTTTCACACGATAAACTTCAACAACTTTCCAACGCAGGAAATATGTAACAAAAACACCGATAAATTGCCTGAAAATAGTGTTAGAGTTAGACAATAGGTTTACCAGGGGATCATGTACGGGATTTTTATTCAAATTTAACAANCCGATTAATTGCCTGATAAAAGTGTTAGACAAAGGTTAACTCATGAACAAGATCTCCATTAACATTTGTCGATTTCAATTCAGGTAACGATAAGCGCTGTAATTGCATTCATGTGCCTATGGAGTACTATTGGAAATCTACTAACGATTCTGGCAGTATCTTTGCATCGAGATATGCGAACTAAGTGCAATTTATTTATATTAAGTTTGGCAATATCAGACTTGATCTCAGGACTCGTCGCCTCACCGTTGTGGCTGTACAGAAGGTATACCTTCATATTGAAACTTACTTAGTAACGTGAACCAAATTATCACAGTTTATCATCAAATAAATTATATCATTATTCAACAGAATGTTTTAAATAAAAACAGCTATTTTGTGAAAGGAAAATTCTAATAAAGACGCTCCACCAAATATTGTTAGATTACTAGAGATCATTAATCGATTTTCAGATGGTATTTTATTTATTACAGAACGTGGGGATTCCAGACATGGTCTTGGGGAGAATTTCTATGCAAACTTTTCTGGTTCACGGACGAATCCACGTCTTACTGTACAGCAATGCACATTGCATCATTCGCTGTATGGAGATACATGGGCGTGAGATGGCCATACAGAATAGAGGCGATTAAAAAGAGGTATCAGCTGGAGCAGTACGCATTTTGAAAAACCTTTTTTAGAAACTAAAGTTATATATATCGACCTTTTCACAAACTTTATTGTTATTACTACGATGGAAGAGTACTGTATATACATCGAACTTTGTACAAACTTTATTGTTCTTAGTACGAGGGGAGAGTACTATTGTATAGATCAAACTTTTTATGAACCGTATTCTATTAGTGCAAGAGGAGAGTTCTATATATAGCTCGATCCATTACACTGAACAATTACATACCCACATTGCACTGATAAAACGACATACGGTAAAGATGAATAAACCTCACCTCATCAATTTACGAATTACCGACAACCTATCTCATCTCACTCATTATCGAGTGGATTTCTAGAAAGATCGAAGACTCCCAAACGGTTTAAAAATTAAGAAAGTCAAGTTGAAAATGCTACAACAGGGAATAAATTATATTTCAAATCTTTCAAACATTCTGTTTTTAGGAAAAATTCAATCATCCTAGTAACGAGTGGAATTCTAAAACATTTTGCTCCTATATTGCTTTACAGATCTGTAAAAATCTGGATTTCTCTGCTGTGGATAACTGCACTGTTATTCGGCGGGGTGTTTTTATCGACTCTCTACGGTTTGTCCAACAAGAATCAACAACATGACGAATATGTTTACTCTTCATGGCCAGCATGTTCCATTAAGATCGTTAATAACGGGTGAGTACTACTCAACTCTACTCGAAATATTTATGTGAGGAAAACATCGTATCCTTACCGGCTTGATCGGTTCAACGAAAGCCGTTTGCTTAACTGATGCATTACCGCACGCGGTGACAGATTATTTTTAACATTTTTCTATTGCATGTAGTTGTGTTATTCAGTTCATTCGTGATCCTCAGGGAATACTACTGTGGATCGAAGCGTTGCTTAGAGCTCATAGAATTTAATTAAAGTATTAGATATATATTCCATAGGCTGCAAAAGCATCTGATCTATTACACAACGTCATCAACCTTATTCATGCTGCTACCGATGCTGTTATTATGCATTTCGTCTGTCTTGATCACTAGAGAACTATTCTTCCACACTCACTTTAAAAGCCACACAAGGAAATCCAAAGGTATGAAATCAGTAAACTTGAAGTAAATTTTCGAGGTTCGCATTTGGATAGGGGTTGAAATTCAAATTAATATTCAAAAACTGATAGGCCTTAACCGGTCCTTCACCCTGACCAGGTACTTCACAAAAGAGGCAGACCGACCGACCACTATAGCGTCACCCACTATTCGATCATAGATGACTACCAAGGCCATAACTAGGTATTAAAGTTAGAAAATGCAAACAATTTTATCTTCCAGAGAAACGAGCCATTTGCCAACTTGCTCTCATTTCCGCTTCGTTTTTAATTGGATATGTGCCCATGACAACCTACGTCATGTGGACTACGCGTTCACAATACAAAAATTTCAGGTAAGAAGTGATTTGGAAGATCTAATTATTTATCCTTTACTTTGATTAGGGTGATCTCTCAAAATTCTAGTAAACTTGAGAATCCCCCCCCCTAAAACAATAAGCGAATGAAATTGAAAACACCAAATTAGCCAATTAAAGCTCAAAACGTCTCCGATATTAGTTAGATTTCCAAAAATCGCTGTTGACAACTCCTATGTAGCGAGAGTGTATTCATTTCACTTCTCAAACAACAACTCCGATTATTCAAATGCAGAACCGATTATTGGCTGCATATCGCCGCCTATCTCAGCTTAAGGATATCCGAATGCCTAAATCCTGTTATTTACAACGTAGCATCGAAAAACATGAGAAAAGCTTCAAGGAAGATTATTCACTGCATCAGGTATATGAAGATAATGTAGAAAATACGTTGGGAAACGAACCATAAGTAAGTTTTTTCAGCGATTTAAAACTGTTTTGTGATCATAAAATTACAGAAACACCAAGGGGAAACTTCTAAATCATAATCAGATAACAGAAAAGTTGTCGAATGAAGTTTTTCCCAATAAAATTCAGTCGTATTTACAACCTATTCGTGAACTGGTTTCGATAATTAAATTTCAAACGACCGTAGCGTAGCTAGTGACAAGATCAATTCCGATCTCATTGGCAATGGAAACGATTATGGGAGAAGGTAGAGTATTCAGATTAACGATTTCCTTATATGTGACTTCAATAATTCGTGTAGGAACTGCGGACGAAGCGACGCAGACATACAATTCGTCAGCAATAGTTCCGCCAACAAAATTCGAAAGAGTTGCGATTCGATACGCGGTGTGCAAAACAACAATTCCCAAGGATCTATGCAAATCATAGCGATAGACGAAGCATACATGATGACGAATAAGCGGCGACAGAAACCCAACGGGCCCAACGGGAAACAAATGTGTGCAATGCCTCAAACAAAAGATTGCACGACGAATAAACCGGGGTAAGAAGACACAAACGCAATCTGCAAATTGTGAAACCTGGCCAGCAAGCTGGTACATGAGCTAATGATATTATAAACGAAGATTGTTTATTTTCACTTGCTAATTTCAAGGAGGTCATGTTCATTAATTATCTGATTTCAAGTTGCAACATGCTCATAAACACCTCGCAGACATATCGGTGCACCAGACATGGCCATCTGGTATCCGACGGTCAGAACACCCAGAACTACAGATCTCAAATTATAAAACGTTACGTTCTGTCTCCGTTACATTAAATATTTATTTTCATCTTCCACTTATGGGAATGCGGATGCTTCATGGTGAGTATTAAAAAATAGAAAAGGGAACCTAACAAGCGTTGCAAAATACACTGTGTGTTTCGTGGAGTATGACGAATGATCTCTCCTGAAGTACAACTCTGAAATATCGACGGCGCACTGAAAGGTTTTGGGTTTAATCTGCTTGGGCGAAACTAACGTTCCACATTCAAGGCGATAAGAGAGCTAAATTTGGAGTGAATAATATTCTGGCCGCACAGTATCATTCAAACGAATGGATTTACATGAATAATTCACTCATTTAATTGTACATTTTAAGATCGGACTGCCGATGTGGACTATAAAAATGTACTAGAAAATTGTAAATTACAATTACGCCGTATATTCGAAATATAAGAATACACTACATACTGTATATCCTGTACTATACGATCATAATGCTACGAGATTAGGTAAGAGGTAAACACAATAAAACAACATTACTCGTACTAGAATCCAACCCATAACTTTAGTACTGTACCTCCATGTTAAAATTACTCTAAAAAGATCTAAAACTTATTAAAAAAGTTATCAAACTGTCTCAACTATAGCCGATATCTAAATTTAATCCGCATAGATCTATAGCAACATTACGCGTTCGTTTGCGTTACCAACTTACTATTACACAATCCGCTAGGTGGAGCTATAAAACATTTGCACTGACGACACTGTAATTGCTCTTTCCTGACATTTGTGAACGAACTGGCCCAATAGTATACAATGGATAGATACTAAAATTGTCACTCTGCAATGAGACATCTATAACACGTGGTAAGAAAGGCTTTATGGCTGTGTAAATGCACGGATACAATGATTTACGTGCTTAAACTCAAAACTGCACAAGTTCCTCCTCTAAGGCGACGCGGCAACTTTGTTTTAACCTCCCAGCGATCTTCTTCGGGGTCGTAAGTCGATACATCAGAACGATGTTCGGCGAGAAGACTTTTGCTACCTCCAACTAAGCATATTTTTCCATTAAATTCCGCAAAACCGAACTCTTTGTCGCTCTGAAAGTTGAAATCGCGCTCAGTATTCAAAGGAATCATCGCTTTGATGCTACCACTTCTTAGCCTACCTGAAATGGCATTTTAGAAGCGACTGTATGCCACTGGTCGTATTCTGGCGTATAACATTCGATCGCTATAGAGGTCGCTCGTGTAACGCCGAGAGCATCGTCGTCTCCGCCTATCACGTAAATACGGTCACGAACAGGCGTCATGCTGTGCCTACTGCGCGCGCATCGCATTGGTGACATGGTTGTCCAATGATTAGACACGGAATCGAAACTAAACCAAACCAAATAAAACTACTGCAATACATATATCCCAGAACAAACACTAGACTATATGCCTGCTCTTTCAGCACTAGTGTGCCTATCTAAACTTCGATCTATGCAAATGGCTATGATCTATTCCTATCGATATCCATATTGACTGATACAAAAGCATAAAAGCGAAACCATAACAACCATAACAACTTCCCTCAAATACAAAATCCATTACTGAACTGAAACTAAAATAATAACAAAGATTGTAAAACTCACCGTAGCATATCGAAACTGGAGTGTTTCCCAGTTATGCCGCCACTTATGTAAAGCATGTTCTTGTGCGAGCAACCCGCGTGTCCGTAACGCGGTATTTTCAAAGTAGCTACGAACGACCATCTGAGGAGAATAAACAAGAGTAAACCAACAATACTACTACTGTTACTTATTATATATACTGCCTCCTATAACTCAGGTATCATAAAGAGATAAAGCATTTCAATAATCACAGCTAACCTTTTCGAAGCAATATTGTACTTTTCCGCCGAGTTTCGCACTATATTGCTGCTCTTACCACCGATAGCGAAGATGTAATCATTCAATGCACCCAAGTAAAAAAATGATCTAAAAATAGATTTCGTTGTTGAGAGACTGATAGAAAGAAGTAGGGGAGTGTAAGATGAATGCTGAGCTTGGAAATTTGGTCGGTGACTTGAGACTAAAATTTGGCGACTTAGTAATCTTACCGGCCTTGCAGCATATCGGTAAGAGCAATCCACTCATCCACTGGGTAGGGATCGTATCTCCATATATTTCCAATGCTGTGATATCCAGATATCGCGGAATCGACGCCTCCCGCGACATATAAACTGTTCTCTATCACGGTACAACTGTGATGAGATAGTACTGTCGGAATACGAGTAACTTCTCGCCAGGAATTCTGTTCTTCGTTTAACTGGAGGACCTGGGGAAGAAGAAGCACAGATATATTAGAGAAATCCATCATAAATGCATGAACTTACACATCGTTCTCTGTTAATTAAATAACAGCATTTACCTGTGCAGTTATTTGATCAAACAGACGACCACCACACACTATCAAAGCGGGTCGGGGGGGAGCAACGATGCGCTTTTCTTCAGACTCTGAATCACTGTCGCTATCGTGTGCCTGTGATATCCTTCTTTGTTTCAGTCTTTGCAAGATTCTTTTCTTATCGGCAACGATCGCCTCTTGTATGTTGGCTGAGACGGAATATGACATATTGTAAAACTAGATGCACAGTGGTTTCAATAGAGTGAAATGCTTGGGCGTCACTTACCCATCAATTCCTTATCGCAACTAACGAGCTTGTGTGTGACTATATATCCTGTCAAGGTTGCACGGGGAATCTTATGATAATAGAGGCATCGTAGTAAGTTCTTTGCTGCGATCTCTCTTTCCTTGTGATTCTATATTTCAAAACATCATGGAAACTTAGTAAGAAACTAGGTTCTAAATCACATGCTAATTGGGTGTGTTTGATCAGTGTTATGTTTATGTTCAGTATTACAGAGTACAAGAAATATGTCGAGACTCAAGGACTTTATTATTCAACCACTGAATACTGTTTACATACCAATGAAGACAGTGAAATGGAAAGACCTGTCACGGAGATACTGTATCAATAAGAATAAGCCACCTCTTTGGTAACATATACAATATGAATACTGCACTTGAAAAAGGCAACGCTCGGAATTTTGTGAGGAAGAAATCTAATGCTGGATAAGAAACTTGAGCCTAATGTTGAAACCGATCTCACGCTGAAAGGATTTCACTGCAGTACCATTCACAGGCAGGACACAGTCCTAAGGCATTGCTATTCATTTTCATGCTTATTTTATACCAGCAATTGTACAATATCTCATTGGTCGATAGGACTACCAAATACTAGAAAAATACCAACTTACATGTCTTTCCCATTTCAGAATAGCGTTGAACATTTCCACTTCTGGAATTATCGCATTGCCTGGAAGTCCGCTCCGTCGATTATCAACGATGACCTAATAAGAACAGAAGTTCATCGTCGTGATATGACGGAACTGCCTCGGCTTGTTTACATTGAACCGATACAAATACGACAACATTGTGAATTCTTAATATATATGAATATAGAAATATTGCCTCGGGTAAGTAAATATCGATAATTTCGATGTTTACCTGTAATTCTTTTTCGGTTAGGTTGTAGAAAGCTTTGCTGTCAACGAACTGATCGAACTCTTCTATGGTTCGACGGAGAGCAAAGTCCCGAACTTCAGGAAGGTCCAATTTCCTTGAGAGGTCCATGACTGAGTGATATAGATCGAGGTGATATCTGTGAAAAGAAAAAGGAAGATAACTTATCAACAATAGGAGTACGATTGCTCACATAAGTAGCTTTACAGTAAATGATGTCGAATATGCTGATAATTAAATAATACTTTCAGATGTCTTCATGACCACTGTTTGCTTCTTGCCTAATGCGATGAATTAAGAGTAAAAATTCCTAATTGCAAAACTTTGACTGGCTCCCAAGACCCGCCGCACACGGCTACTTTACACAATTATCTTAGTTTAAAATTGAGAAGCATTTTTAAAGAAAGGGGTTCAATATGTAAAATCTTTTACTGAAAATTACATGAACACACGCAAATAGAGCACCGTGGTTATGACGTGAATCCCGTGACGCCACTATGACAGAACCATCTATATTCCAACAGACTATAATACAGATAGAGCATGGATCATAAGAACGAATACGCAACGCTTTGGTAATGGTGAAAATGAAAATCCCCTGCCAGCAAAAATTTCAACAGTTTACAAGCGATTTTCTGCACGCTGCAGTATTATATTACTTCCGTTCCATGCTCAATAGGGAAGTTTTGCACACACCGATTAAATTCATAGCTTGTGTACGAGGAATTCAGTTTGAACGATTACAGTACAAGTTTGCTTATCAGTATCGGGCGAACTTTCGAGGTTAGGTTGTTTGTGTAATGTGGTAAACAGTAAATAAACATGAAGCTACATTTCATCAAAGCAAGCAGTGTTGTTGACCTGTGTAATGTTGTGGCAGTGCAGAGTTCCATTCATAACATGCTGAATAAATCTAGTTTGGCTAACTATCAGATTCCTGTTTATATATGGAATGTGTAATAAGGAAGGAAAATAGTTTATCATTGTAATATACCGGAAAGACTGAGGTTTGATGTCTTAACATCTATTGCCTATAGAAATTTGGAGAAGGTCCAGTGTGTACTGCTAATTCAGCATATAAAAATACAATGAGCTTCTTTTTTTTTGATTCCCTTCTCAAAAGCGAGTGATATGCCGGGAAAATTGTTATTTGATGTCTTAACATCTATTGCTTATCGAAATTTGGAGAAGGTCCAGTGTGTACTGCTAATTCAGCATATAAAAATACAATGAGTTTCTTTTTTTGGATTCCCTTTTCAAAAGCGACCACCCGTTTTGCAACATGGACTAAAAAATACAATAGAAGGGTAAGATAAGACAGCGATCTGATCAGACCGGACTTAGGTAATAGAGGATGTGATATATGGTAGACACTTGTCTACACTATGCTCAGTATTTTCCAATATGATACTTCAGAGTATAAGAAAAGGCGTCGAAAAGATAATAGAAAGTGAGCAGGAAGAGCAATTCAACCTCACGCTAGACGCTACTTAGAGTCAACAAATGGAGAAATAAGTCACTAGAATCTGTTGAAATCATCTAATGAAAAATTGGAACACAATAAACATAATAGAAAGCATGGAACAGTAATTCATACTCAGGCAAGATGCTACTCAGGGTCAACAAATAAAGAAATATGTCGTGAGAATAGAAATTTACATTTAAAAACTATTACCTATTTTGAATCGCAAAGATTGGTCTCGTTTTAGTATTGTAACGATCGCTTCACGACCACGATACATATAGCCATGTAAAGATCAGATAGAATACTAGGCTATGAATATGCTGGGAGGTATCAAGCAATTCTAGGGGAAAGATGATCCCGAAGTGGAGGCTTGGGTTGATAGTTACTCGATTCATATAAAAAACAGGTCACACAGCATGTGACACAAGATGCAGATTTGGGTCAGACATGTCATTGTAATACTAGAGACGACATTTTCCAGTGGCGATAGTTTGAAAATTTAATGAGCTAACGAGTATACACTGCACTTCGTTTTTCTCACCCATAGCAGAAAAATCAATTTGCAAATCCTCATCACTCTACTCAATCGAGTATCCAGTTGCAAAATTGCATTGAACAAAACAATTAGGATTCTGTTCGCTGGAAATTTGAACCAATATAACATCATACTATCCTTCGACACGGGTATTATCCTTATCATTAACCGTAATCAGATCGCAGATAAGAGAAACGATGCTTTCTTAAGTATTCGGATAGTGATCGCGTTCCTCTCATATTCCCGGTATCTTTTTATCCCTGTTTACAGCTCTATGATTTTTTCTGGTGAACTGGGTTTACTTCAGTGCAGAACACAGGAGGAAGTATTTAAAATGAGCACAAGTTGGCACAAGTTTCACATAAGCAAGCTACTGGCTTTGAGGTACGATGTAGAAAAGAGTTTATGGCCAGGAAGATCAGTAACGAGGGTATGATATGAGGGGTAGTTGTGGTCGAGGTTCAAGCTCTCTCAATTATCTTCAATCAAATATATTTGAATTTAAAGGTATTTAAAGCTGTTTTTTTTTTACACCAAGCAGATATATCGATAGTCCAACCAACATGCCAATACAATATATTGAGGTAGCGGATGACGTCAATGGTATCACCCTCCCAACTTTTCCCTTTGGCAGTGAATACTTTGACTACTCAAATGGATTCGGATTTCCATTCTTTGACTTGTCAGGAAGGAATCTTGAAAATCTTGAAATTATTGACGTGAATTCAGTCATCACATCTCCTGCTACAGGGGTTGGAACTGTTGCAGAACAAGCTACCATCAGCGATCAGAAGACCGGGTACGATCGACTATTACTTCGTACTCATATTGCAATACATTTTCGCATGAAATCTTCCATTTAGCGGTGTTTCCCTGTTTCAGGAAAGGAAACTTGTACTTGACCATACGAGAAAGTGCTCTTCCCGTCCAATGTCCTATCGTTATTCCACCCATATACATGAGTTTATTTTGCATGGGATTTATAATCAACATCGTGGTAAGATTTTAGTCAATTTGAAGAAGTAGATCATCATAGGTGAATCAATTTAACACGAATGTTTCTGTTGGAGATGATCATATTTGTTGAAATGAAGTATAAGATCATCAACAACTCCAGGAACATATGGAATTTGACAGCAGCCAATTTTTTCATGATACTGACGATTCCATTTATCGCAGCATCGCGTATGGCGGTTCCATGGCTCATGGAAGATACGCTGAACAAGGTAAGTGATGTAAAAAATGATTTACGAAAAATGCCTCGTCAACGAAGTCTGCTTTTTTGGTATAGATAATAGCGACTGTATTCTCAGCAACTTACACTGCCTGTTCCTATCAGCTTGCAAGCCTTTGTATAATTGCTTGTATGGAATTCGTCCACCACATGTCAGAGGTTCCGAAATTGCATCGATACGTAAGTACGGTGGTTGGGATAGGATTCCACAGAGAAGCAAGATTACATCATCATCGACATAATATTTATTCTACAGATATCGTTCGTTATTCCATGGTTAGTGGGCATTCTAGTATCGTGGCCAATCATGTTATATGGAAATGACTTTCAAGGTAGTTCAAATAGAATTTATTGACGTTTAATGCTTCAATTACCACGAGAATCTAACGAATGTTTTTCTTGTTAATTCTCCAGAGTTAATCATGAACCACGAACCACGAACCACTCCAGATTTCTATACCAAGATTCTTATATCAGTTCAGATTGTAATTGAATATATCATCCCTGGAGCTGTGATGGTAATCAGCATTGCATTTGTCTTCGGAAACGCTAGAAGAAATAACAAAAGATATGCTGTTTGCATGGTATAACAAACGCGATGACTCCAAGCAATTTGTTCATAGGCCGGACCTAGTAATTCGGGCGTTATTATTTTTCAGTTCATGTACGTTGATATGCGAGTGACTATTTTACTTTCATCGATATTCTTACTCGGTTGGTGCCCGTACCAAATTTTACGCCTTAAATCTGTTGTGTCTGGGAGAATCATATCTTCATGTGACGTGGTAGCAGATGTTGTTGTTTGCTGTGGGTTCATACCGAGGTAAACCAAGAGCTCATAGATGCTCGAGAAGATTAGGTCGAATGTCATCCATACGTTTTATGTGATGACCATCTTCATCTTTTCCAGCATACTGATGCCAACCGTTTTTATGGGAATGAGACTTTTTAATGCAACGCAATCACGCAACCCTGCTCGTCATCATAATGACGACGAAAAAGGTTGGTCAGGCATTATCGATACTGTCGCCTATGACATGACATTAATTAGCGTTTTCATCGAGACTAAACTAAAATCCAAAGCAGACAAACTGAACGAATATCTTTTTAGTCGATCCGGCACGGAACATTTCTCTTTTCGCCATTTCCAAGCGAGAGGAAGTGTGAAAAATGGATGCAAGATTTGGAGAATATCATAACTGAAACTGTAGTGTTGAAGTTGCAATACATCGTCATTCCGTGCAACTTTGGTCATGCGGATGGGGCACAAGGAAGTAAATTTACAACTCAACGAGCGGATTAAAGTTGCCGAGACCTGCGTGCTACGCATATTTCTATTGATTTTGTAAAAAAACTTGTATATAGTACTGTAATAGAAAATATCTTGGTGCTAAACGAGTTCCCACCATCAACAAATACCGTTTGCATTATATGATATGTGTCAGTCTCAATTTGTACATCATACTAGCTAGAGCTCGGAAGAATAAAATCTTTAAAGCACGGGTTACAACGGTGTCGATATCTACTTTTGTTGTGCTGAGGTTGACATGCAGATTACCCAGCTGCATGAATGGTATGAAAGCAACGCTGGGGTCACGGCAGAAATAATAGTGACCTTTATGGGGTTATGGAAACTTCTAAAATTGTCTATCACACGTCTATATCTCGTCAGTGACTTCAGGTAATACCATATTTCATACCAATCTCGCATACCCGAATAAAAAGTGATGTGTCCTTAATGACAAGTAAATCTTCGTCTGTCGCTATCTAGTTTCGAGATAAGTTGCGAAAGGAACAAACGAATACTTAGATCCAGAATATTAAAAAGTAATATATTCGACTTACTGGTCTTGCAATGCCCATAAGCACTGTCTCCTTAGCGATAAGATCTTGAAACGAACTGCAACTTCCAGGAGATCAGGGATGTCGTTTACTTTTATATGTATAGCAGCAGTGTACAAAAACTGAACAACTAAATCCATAACTCGAACAGGGATCGAGAAATCGACTTTGCAGACACCATTACTAATATCCACACCATCACCAATTATGGCTTTACAATTTGCTTCTTTTGAATCGCCATCAGGCTCTGGATGTAATTGTAAATAGTCTTATTCTACACACTGTATAAAAATTATTTATAACATTCAGTATGGATGTAATCCACTGGGAATAAAAAGCTTCATCCATACAGAAACTACAAGAGCTGGCTTAAAATAGTTCATTCAATAGTATACAGCAATATTAAATGATCGTACATAGCACGATGCTATGAAACCAGCGCAATGAAACTCAACAAAATAAACCACTTTCCGTGATTAAATTACGATAATTCTGCAGAAAAGGAAACTCGAGGAAACGTAACGGCATCAGTAATTATGACTATAGCATCAATTAGTAGTTTTACTGCTTTTCCCCGAGAATCATCATTAAGATTATTTCGAACCGGGATGATGAAGGGTTTACAATCATTACAAATTATTCCAAAATTTATCTTGCTTTGTAAGATAGACGCACGAAGCAATCAAATTAAAGAAGACGAACCCGAATCTGGTGTTTTACTGAGTTTTTCCTTGAAATAGTCACTGCATGCGGCCAAGATGCATTTATGAACATGGTACAATTTTACTGTGTTGTTTTCCTTAGCTGGAAACAAAGCATAAAGGAGGAAAACGGTTCGATTAGAAAAAAATTTGCATGTTGAGGATATTTACATGAAATTACAGATGCATACATACATATACTCTTACCAACCTGTAATTTGTAATTCAAGGTCACAAAATTTTTTGTCTTTCTGAAATTCAGTGAGATTTTCCAGCAGTATATTGACATGATCTTGCGAGTGAATCAACGCCGCGGTCGAGGATTTGAGTTCAGCTTTCGCATAGCCTAATTTCGGCACAATGGGATCGTTTTTGGATGAACCGTGACCTGTACAGGGATAGCTGACTGTACTCCAGATTCCTAGCGTTAACTCTAGCCTAATTATTTGGATCTGCTTAACAGTAATCTGTATATCTCACCCATTTTAACTTCTTCCTTGAAACAACTTCTCTTCACTCCCTTTCTGCGTTCATAACTAAACTTTATCCAGAGTATTTTGTCGATTGTGGCGAAACAATCCTCTATCCCCAATTAGTGAATCTTTCGTCCTTTGATTCCGTATCACATCATACATGAAACCGTATTTCTTACTATATCTTCCCTCACAGCATTCTCACTTCAAAGTTGATTCATTCACAATTGAAGGTCTTCTTCAAGTATCTCAGCAATATGTTCTTCGGAAGTAATTTTGTTCAAGTATCGAAAAACTTTACAACAGAAGTGTAGAACATCGTTAAAGATTTTCAAGTGGTATTGTAAAATACAGTACCCAATTACTAGCAGAGAACTAAGTATATAATTGTTAGTAGTATACAATAATAAGAACCTATATGAAGTAATTCAAATCTTGTGAAGGAGTTGAATGCATTTCGGTGCCATTGATAGGTGAAAAATGAATATCATTACGGGCGAAGTGAACCGTGAAGCATGAACTTGTCAGGACACTATCATTCACAGAAACTTACAATTTATAAAATGTTACATTACAAATGCTTCTCAAACTCAGATTATCTTAAACGCTTGGTCATGGCTTCTGCCTCAAGGATTTGAGCAAGGACCAAAGAAGTTATCTTACACGCCACATATTTCCATACACAACTTCCTCCTAGAATGCATAATTTGAGGTCTCCTGACTTCCATAGGTTCGTGTAGCTGGAGAAGAATTTCTATGAAAACATTCGTGAATTTAGATATGCGACATGTTATGAGTATCTGGAATTAATAAATACACATATACTAATATGATACCAATAATCCCCACAAAAGGTAAAAAAGCATAAGCTCCAATAGCATGTAGTGAATACGGA
Source organism: Halocynthia aurantium (assembly GCA_013436065.1). Taxonomy (NCBI): domain Eukaryota; kingdom Metazoa; phylum Chordata; class Ascidiacea; order Stolidobranchia; family Pyuridae; genus Halocynthia; species Halocynthia aurantium. Next base: position 23,915 of record QXVX01005989.1, read on the forward strand.
AATATAAATGATATCAAAGAACCGAGGAACCAAAAGAGCATTCCAGAGTATTGTAGGATAGATGGTCGGGAATTTGCTGTTGTCAGTTCAGAAAACAGCGCAAACATGGCAGGTTGAGGTCCAAGACCCACACCGATGGCATAAGCTGAGAGAGATGCGATACTGCCGTACGTCAAAGTAGGAAAAATGTTCTGAACTTCTGCAAATATCATCAGCAATATGAGGCTGAAAAAAATCACGATAGTTCCTCCAAGATACATGTTTTTCGTGCCGAGTTTTACTTGGATAGGCAAACCTAACAAACAGCATGCCGCAATAATCCAAAAAAATCCCATAGAAGCAAGAGTGCTATAGGAATCCGGTATTCCTGCTCCTTCAAGTATTTGGTTGGAATACAGAAACATCGACTAGATCAAAATGGCATTAACTCTTTTTTATATTAGTACAGAACAACTCAGTACACAAATACATTTCAATTTGCGCAGGAACTTACCTGAAGGGAAACCAGCTGAGGAGTGTTCATTATAATAGTAGCAGAAAACAACTGCTTGCGATAGTGATCGCTTCTCAGCAACTCCATAATAGAAAGGTAAGTAGCATTATGAATTTCTTCTTTTATTCTGGCAAGTTCTTCGCGTACAATTTCGTCACCACCATTACGAAGTCTGCGGAGCGTTTTGTAAGCATTTTCTTGATCCCCCAGCCTACTGTAATACACTGGCGTTTGAGGAAGCCAGTTTACACAAGCAAGATAGAAAATAGAGAAGACTGCGGGTATAGACATTAACCAAGGCCACAGCTCTGAAGATCCCATAACCTTCAAACAAATGTAACTGTTCACATCATCAAAATTGCTTCATTCAAAAATTCAACATACATTTACCTTAGGATGAGCCAGTCCCAAACCTAATCCAGCACCGACAAACATACAGATCATGCTTGGTATCTGATAAAATCCAATTTTTCCCTGGCGAGTTATTTCTGCCACGTATACCGAGACATAAGAAAACCCGATTCCACGGAATAGGCCGTTCAACAACCGTCCAAGTATTAAAGCTTCATATGATGATCCGTATTTTACAGGAATAGTCATAATGAAATATGACATGAGGAAACCAACGTGGACGAAGACAATTGCTTTTGTACGACTGGAGATAACACAGAAATTGTGGTTAATAATAGGAAAAGAATCGTTAAGCAGAATATAGAGTTAAAATCATAGCTTCCTTTCCCTGAAACCAGCTTACCTGAAATAGTTGAGAACATATTTGTATAAGAATGCACCAAGTAGTGCACCCCAAATAAGACTGGAACTAGCGATGGTTGTTATCAAAGTTTCCGTTGATTTAGATGAAGGTTGTCCGTATCTAAGCTTCATAAAAAAATGTTATTAATCGCATCTCACACTATATATTTTTGAAGGTTTGGCTGTTTTTACACGTTCGTATTCGTGATTCATTATAGGTGGAAAGGTTTCATGGAATAGAGGCGGGCTTTGAATGGGTAAATAGCATGTATCTACAGTACTTGGATTGCCAAATGAAGCTAGTGATACAAGCCACAGGCCTGCATAAACTATTCTGAATAATAGGGGGAGGGGCATGTTAGCCAGGAATCAATGGGATGGGTTCCAGATTCCCTAAACATAAGTTACATGCTTCAGATAGCAATTTGAAACTGATTAATCGACATAACGAATAGAAAGGAAATTGCATACTTACAAAGTAACTGTCATTTACAAATTTGCTCATCACCCGATCTAGAGGATTCAGTGAAGTCAGTGTAATTCCAATAGGCAAGTACATGCAGATCTGACTTAAGACGATTACACATACAGCATAATTCGAATTCATTACCTCCTCGAACTGTTCCATCCTAAACTATAATACGACAAGTCAAATATTCAAGTCAGAGCTACCAGGAACCTAACTAGGACGTCAATATAATACCAATTTTAAAATTCAAAATCTATCATTCTACGCTGTATTGATTTACTAAACGCACAACTTCCGTTCATGTAACAACTGTACACAGTATAAAGTATGATGATGTAATTTGATGTTTGCAGCATTCATTTCTCGATGCAATGTAAAAGACGTATAATCCTACTGCAAATATAACTACAGACACATGCTATTAATTTCGGATTAAAATGAAAGCTTACCGGCGACTGTACATAAAAAAGTTTTATGAAAAACGAAGGCACCTAAAATCTTCAATTTGTTCCAGAAAACTTGCAATTCAAGATGTACCGTACCGATCGATGACAGTCAGCGATAACCATGCACAATAAATTGCGAAGTTAACCATAAAACACAATAATATAAGTACTAGCAATATAGCAATTGCAGAACACAAAATGAATGTGAAAACATTTTTAGATTCCTCCAATCGAGAACAACCAAAATGTTCCAATCACCCCCTCACTACCAGAGAGAGAGAGAGAGAGCTTCTGTTAAATTATCAGTTTATAAATAAGATATTGCACTATTGAATGATACACACAGAAAATTAGAAGTTTATAATCCAAGAATCCTCGACATAAAAGTTTGATACTGACCAACGATAACTGTGATCGTAACTCAATGCAAAGATAGTGCACCAACACATCATTACATCTGTGAATCGGGGGATGTGTCGATTTGCATGTCAGTGACAGGTTGAAGGCATTCTCCTGCTGGTAACAAGCTGGGATTGATTTGGTCACTTGGAGTTGAAAAAGACGGCTCTATTGCATTGCTAGAGAACTGCCCCACGGCAGAAGGGGGCAGCTGGTTGAAAAATGTAAAATTCTGGAGCGAAGTGTTGGATGCTTGGCGAAAAGTAGGATCAAAGATGACCCTCGGCTCCCTAAAATCGTCGGTCGAGGAAGGAAGAGTCGGGAAGATATTTGGAGTGTCTGAGGTAGGGAAGATAGAGGTTTCAGCTTGAAATGTCGAAGTGAGTGCAGACCTATGCAGATATTTTGTTTCGTTAGTGTTTTCTTGTTCTGAAGATACTGAAGAAGATCGCGATGAAGAAGAGGTAACGAGATCGGAAGACGACGAAGCCATGTCCGATGGAGGGGTCAGCAATGCCTTCCCAACAGTATCTTCTTGAGTAGGCAATACAACACCGAGAGGAGCAAGAGGAATCCGGTCGACAGCACGGGAAGTTTTTATGATTGTTTCCTTTTCGCTAGGTTTACCAGCTTCATCGGATTGCGACGTAGATTCAAATATACTTGATGGAAGATTTGAAGATGAAGACAAATGACTTTTATAAAAACCATCCGACGATTCTGACCGAGAACATCTCGCGTTTTCTTCCATTTTAGAACTATCAGGACGGTCAAGTCCGACATGAGAGGAACAAGCTTCGCTCGAGACTATGTTAACGTAGTGCTGCCTCCCTGATAGACTTTGATCGACAGCCGGGACAGTCGGGTTTTCACACATTCCTGTCATTTTTTTAGCATATGGTAGTCTGTGGTAGTGGTGTACAGTGCTGCTGGTAGTTGGACTCTGTGGTACATGACAGTCGACATTAGATGAGACTCCAGTACTCATCATAATTGGTAAGGATGGCAGAAGAGTTGAGGTAGATGATTCAGTACTATAAAACGAATTTTCCGAACAATGGCTTGTCGTATTTACGTCGGATGTTCGGGTGTAATATTCACGTGGAAGCAAATAATCCTTGGAAAGCAATATTAGGGATTATAGATCTAAGCAAAATGACTAGTGAAAAGAAATTAGGTAATACCTTGAAGTACGCATGCTTAAGAGCATCGGCTGCGATTATCCGTTTGCTTGGTTTAAAAGTCAATAATTTCTGATGAAACACGGTAAGCTGTTAGTTTCTATTACATATGTAAAACATGAATAAGAAACAAGTTTACCAAGAGCAGGTCCGCGGCGTTCTCGTCTATTTCCGGTATTGCACGATGGGGAGGTACAGGTGAACGAAAACGGAATGAGGTGATTGGTAAAGCGACATCAGGTGGCCAGTCTTCTTCGCAAGGCAGACCTATGAAGCTAAAGAAAGATACTGGTGAATGCATGGACGAATGGAAAGTTGTCAAAAAATAGTGAGTTAGTCTTACTCGAATATTTTATTTAGTTGATGAATGTCTCCTGTGCCACAGAACAACGGACTAAAAAAATAGAAGACGTCTTATTATTATTTTGCTTTTTTAAATAAATTAAATATTTTGTTAGTGAATGAACATACTGCCTCTTATAAAGTTCTGCAAATATGCATCCTACGCTCCATAAGTCCACTGGAGTGGCGTAACTGTCCTGGAGTAGTACTTCTGGTGCTCGGTACCATAGCGTCACCACCTGCGTTGATCAAAGTTTGTTACTGTAGTTTTAAAGAACAATTTGCTCTTAAGATGATGATGTAATAAGGAACTCGATAAGGGGTGAAAGTGAAGAGACTGAAATTATTCAGAAAATACATTCTTGGTACGACAGGTACCTAATCATTTTGAGCAACCAAGCGGAATTAAATATCCTCTGGCCAATTCATCTCTACAAAGGTGTGAGTGCCATTCGTCTTAATGAAAGGATTTTTGTCTTTTCATTACTAACAGGACAGAGCGATTGAATCGTTGAAAGCCTGGTACTTTAAAACGTTTCAACTAATAGAGAGATCGACTTCCCAAAAGTACAATAAAAAATCGCTGCTATTTTTTAAGGACACATTTCAGTAATTTCTCAATGAGTTGAGCAAGTAAGAGCTGGGAAAAAATACTGAGAATGTGACAGAAAACAATCACAAGGCGAAATTTAAGTCGGAAATTATTCCAACTCATCTGCCTGTTATAGCGCTTTAATATTTCCTTTTCCGCTCTCTGTGCTTAGCAAAGTATCTGTCGTTCATGGGAATGTTCTCAAGTATAAGCGGAGGAAATTTTGCTTGCAAGAGACATAGGACACCGCATGTATAAAGACATTTGATACCTAGCACATAAACGCTATTATGGATACGGGAAACGGGAGCGAGAGAGCTTGGTATAAGTTTCCATACCTAACTGTTCTCATCTTTCAACAGAATTTAGTGAGCTAACACTGGAGTATGGAATAAAATGATGGTGTAGAAACTAACTCTATGATGCAAAACCAAAAACGCTTGATAACACTAAACCCCTTCTTTCATTGTAATAACACTTACCACAGCTGTGAGCGCCATGTCAACACTGTAGATTCTTGCGAGCCCAAAATCAGCAAGTTTGATCTGCCCACTGTGGGTTATCAAGATGTTCTGGGGCTTGAGATCTCTGTGGATTGCACGATTCGAGTGAAGGAAGTCAACTCCGTTTATCAGCTGTTTCATGATGTCCTGTGAAATAAAATCAGTAGTCAGTCCTAATCTTCAATTTGCCTTTTTTTTTACTTACACGAATAACTCCTGGTTCAAGGCCAGCTTGTGGGGCACGTTTAAGATAGGTGTCGAGGTCTTGCTCGACATATTCAAACACTAGGGTCAACCTGGTTTCTCTTGTCGTCCTTCCACCGATGCATATATCTAGAAGACTAAAAACAGAGACAAGTTAAAATAAGTATAAAAAAAAATAAACAGAAGGTCGACGAGGTTTAATAATTTTACTGTCTGTGCAGTACAGAATAGTGAAGCACTAACATAGAACATTTGGTTTTCTAAATACCTAGTTCAAAATAATTATTCGTCGTTCAAGCCAAGACCATTCAACGGGTGAATGAACTAAATTTCGTGAAATTCGATATCTTGTCAACCGTAAACAATGAGCATGATGATATGTCGTAAAGAACGTGAGCTTGGCTTCAACATGCTTGCTAACTATGAGTACGAGTATTTAGAAAATGCAATCAGTATTGCTAATAAAAGTAATATGCAAATTTTGCTATCGAGACATGAGGAATTCCACACAATCAATCATCAATCTTGACATTATTTTACTCAGTGTGGGGGCAATTTCAGCATGCTATCTAAGTTAGCAGTTAAGGAATAATAAGAGATTTCCCCGAACGCAGTTCTGCGAAGAATTACTCGAAAAATAACAAAGTACTTTATATGAGAGCAACACCATACAGAATAACAAGTAACCATACCATCAAAGTCACTTTATAAGAACACTCACCTAAAATACGTATGTCAGTAACTCATATAGACACAAGAGGAGAGGAAAGGAATCACTGATTTGTAAGCAAACAAGTTCTGGCATACAAAGTACACATATGACGAGTGCATGAAAAGGTAGAGGCGGCACTAACAATTAAAATACAACCGCATTGCAAACTGAAGACATGACAGGAATGTTATGTGCCGAGCCAAATTCAAATCCTCTTTATCAAACACTGTCGAGGGGGCTAGGTAAACATTTGACTGAGAATGATATCTCTCCCGGAAGTCATATATCAAGATAGTATGATTTAGATGGTGTGGAAACCGAAATCTATTTTATATTTCGAATCAATGAATTACCAGGCGACTAACTGGGATCAAGATTATTATTCAAAATGCATCACCAGATGAAGATAAATAACGCAATGACGAATATGTTTCAGAAATGAATTCTTACATAACAGCCCTTAAAAAATCAGAAACAAATGAAAGATACTTGAGAATCACAAAACAAAAGTGGTTGAAGAAGTTCAAAAGTTCACGCCTACTACCTTGAATGCTTTACCAATATCTGACTCACTTAATTGAAACAAAGAATGCATTGAATGTTAAGAGCTGTTCAGACACTTTTTACGATAGAGCACATTGAGGATTGCCTTACATACATTTTCTCAGCATTGAGACATCCATCACTCCCACATGTTCAAGATCAAGTTACAGCTATGTGTGGGGGTGTTTCACGGCAAGTGATTATATGCATGATTCACATGACATATATGTCAGATCTGAGTAATTTCAAACACACAATACTCATACGCAGATAACAAACACGCAAGTGACAAAAATTTCCGAGTGCTCTCAGCATTCCATCAAGAAACCTAAAGCTCCTGATTGTTCCCATAGAAGGGTTAGTATTTTAAGTGTTATTAAGTAGGTTGAGCCATTGAGCTCAACAAGCCTATAATTTTTGATAGTCGAGAGCCAATGCGAGATGGTCGATGTGTGAATTTGAGAGATTGAGAAAATTTGGCATCAGGAACATCATCGCTCACCTCTTTAGCGGTCTTAAAAAATCCTATTTATAATGGGAGATATAACATCTAGAGTTTATAATTGGTACATTAATTCACACTGGATCAATCGCAATTTTGTCAGGCAGACATTTGACAAATGTTCCTAGAAATTACGCCACTTAAGGAATAAACATTTTCGTGATTCTTACCGTACAACATTGGGATGCTCGTACGAATCGAGTTGTTTGAGCAAAGCAATTTCACGCACCGTGCTGAGCGGCATGCCTTCTTCCGTGTTCTGAACCCGTAAGCATTTCAATGCAACGTACCTATATTAGAACATGCACATAGTTATTTGGAAATATAAGACAGATTATGACAGCGTATTACAGAATATTACTCTTACAGAACCCTAGATTCACATCCTTTATGTTGAGGATTGGTAGTTATCAACCCTTCAAAATGGTTCAATTAAAAGATAAATATGCAGCATTGATTGATTTGCATACAAAATTACATAAAACAAATTGAAACCAGTTAATTTATATATATATATATATATGTACCTATTGTCGTTCTCCAGATCACGGGCACGATAAACGATGCCATATGCTCCCACGCCAATCTCTGCAACCATTTCATAGTTGGTCAGGCTCCAGTCATCAGCGTCCCTGCCGTTTCCACCGTTGTGACCGCCTCCTGCAGACTGATGGTGCCTGCGACTACCCACAGCTCCGTTACTGCTGGGCTGAGACACGGTTGTCATTGCCTGCAGAAAATCAAAGTCACTATCACAGACTGATGGAAAATACATGAGCAATATTATATTTAAATTTCAGTCAACTTCTTTACATATTTATCCATTGTTAAAGCTATCCATGCAAGTAAATCCATATTACTGACAACATACTTTTCTCTTCACTAAATATCCGAAATCAGCTGTTCATATACAATAACAGTGATATCAACGACCTTATTCCATTCTGCCTACGAATAGAAAACTTTGAAAAAACCAATACGAACTTACCTACGCCTAGCTCAAAAAAAAGTTTATTATTGTTGCAAGATGGTTGGACTGCACCACATATTGAACGATCTAGAATGGACGATTTGATTGCCAACCCCCACGTTGTAGAAACGATCTCAAATAACGAGGCCGATCAACTTTATGAGAACTCCTCGCTACATTCCTTTCACATTCCACCGGAGGCAAGGTACTTGCGTGGGAGTGAAAAAAGCCAGGGTCAGTGTTCCACAGCAGCGCTATTTCGTAGAACGATATAAATAACCTTCGATACCGATAACGTCTCTGTTCCTTATTTTAACCAGTTCGCCTCGAAATGCAACGCTGTTGTCTTTCTTTACTGCTGCAAAACTAACTCCTTAACCTAAACAATGAAATACCTTTTTGTTATGGGAACACCCCTGGGTCCCAAAAGCCGAACACGCCACACGAGGTTGAGAAGACAAAGAGTGTAGTGAAGACAAAGGAGTTTTTAAATGATATTATTGAATCAACTCGAATCGTATAAACAATACATAAAGAAATTCTCTTCCACCTATTCCCGTCATTGCAATGTCGATTTATGAATATTTATACAATAAAATAATATTTGGTTAACAAGGGCCCCTAACGGTACGGAGAACACGCACCGGAGCACACAC